>VCRD01000733.1:140350-162415 GCA_006783055.1 Trinorchestia longiramus
ATTATCGAAGTAATTATCCGACCCAAGAATGGGCCAGAAGGTTCGTTCCTATAGCCTCATTCTATTCTATTCTATTCTATTCTAGTAACATCATACCTATTGTCATACATATACCATTCTCAGTACCAATTATTATTATGCATTGCATACTTAACCACCGAATGAACTGGCAGTGCCTTATTAGTGAAAATTAAGCCTCTCAACAAGACGAAAAACTGAGCAATGAAGTACAGAGATGAACAATCGAAGATAAATCAAGCTGCAAGTTCTTAAAAGTAAACACCAACTTACACCTTGCGACAGCAAAACAGAAAGAGTTAAGGCAAGGTCCACACAATGAACACTACAAACAGCCCACACTGCAACAATTCTAGCTGATACTGCAGTACTAGAGATGACACTGAAAGGCGCTACTTTTGTTATCACATAGCACCCTACAACTCACGGTCACTGAGATAACTCAGGACCATGACACCCTGCAACTCACGGTCACAGGACCATGACACCCTGCAACTCACGGTCAGTGAGACTGGCTATGCCAGCTAGCGTGGTGATGGGCACCTGCGACGTCGCTTGTTCCGAAGACGACCCGCTCATGTTGACCCATCACTGAACCTGCGAAGTTAATCTCAGTGTTAAATTAAATCTCTGCTAATTATATGGTCACGGAGATTATATACAGGGTGTCTCAAAAAAATGTACTCACCCTTTAACCGTTGCTATCATGCTGTCTTCTTTGTGTTGCAGGTGTGAGGTTCGAACCTTTGCGAACATGATTAAATGTGATTAAAGAATCATGTTCGCAAAGGTTCGAACCTCACACCTGCAACACAAAGAAGACAGCATGTTAGCAACGGTTAAAGGGTGAGTACAGTTTTTTGAGACACCCTGTATATCAACGTCAATTCTCGTGAATTCGTCATGGAAATCTTAATATAGTCAAGGAAATGAAAAAAATCAACGTCAGTTCTCGTGAATTCAGTATGGAAATCGATTTCATATTCAAGGGAATTAGTATTGAAGCATTTCTTCTCGTCAGTCGTTTGGCACCTGGAAAATACAATTTGACTCCATTGCAATCAATCAAAAACTCCAATAATACTATTAACCGCGCCAGCAACATGAAACTGATGTTCCGTGAACTGCCTCGTTGTGAAATTAAATAGCCTTTTACAATTTTACGAATCATACGGAAAATTTCATGATTACCATTTCTTTTGCACGACATAAAAATGTAAGTGTAATTCTACACGCCAGTAGCTTCAAAATAGAACGTAAAAACTGAAATAATAGAACTGATACACACGATATTCGTTTGAAGCTGAAAACATCACAATTATTTGGATGCTCTCGCGCTGGTCAGGACACAGACTCCCACACTGACCAGCTACACTGTGTGGTCGTAGCGTGTTCCTAACTCTGGTACACCTCACTCTTACACAACCAGAGCTGCGACTAACTAATATTCAAGCGAACATTTCCAGCGAAAGTGGCAATTTGAAAAAAAAAAGAAATTTGCATCACATGCAATTGATAATTTGCAGTGAAAGTGGCAATTTGCAGCGAAAGTGGAAATTTACGAAACGGGAAGAAATTTGCAGTGAAAGTAGCAATTTGCAAAACGGGGGCAAAATTTGCAGCGCAAGTGGAAATGCGTAGAAGCAAAAAAATCAGTAAACCCTTAACTGTTAACATTTGAAAAGACGGTAATCTTTTAAAATAAGTACATTAATTTAAATTGTGTAGTGTAATTAATAATGTAATACTTGTAGTTTTAAATGTAATTAATAAAGCAATACTCGTAACTTTAACTGTAATTAATAAGGCAATACTCGTAAGTTTAATAGAGAATTAATTTTCCTGCTCTACACCTAATATCAAATTATCTCAACTTTAAAAGTTGAACCCATTATATTTATTACTTAAACATTTCATATTCGTGAGCCTGTTTTGAAAAAACAAGTTGCCTCTACACAAAATATACATAAAAACATTTTATTTCTAAATCCGTGTGTGTACACAAAAATACATAGAAACATTCTACTCCTGAATCCATGTGTGAACACGTAAAATACATAAAAACATTCTGCTTTTGAATCCATCTGTGTACACGAAAAATACGAAAACATTCTATATTTGCACAAGAGTGTGTACACAAAAAATACATAAACATTTTTGCATCGGCGTGTGTACACACAGGGGGCAGATAATGAAACACATGACTGCATGGAGGACTAGGATAGCGGACTGAAGTTAGCAGTGCACCTGACATGTAAAAACAGAGTTGAACTTTAACCAAAGTTTGGTGGTGTTGCAATTACAGCGAGACGCACGCATGGCAAAACTGACGCTGTATAACATGCCTTACATAATAACAACCAGCGTACAAAATGAATACAGGTAAGAATTAAATGGAAACAAGGCATGAGAATAATGACTCGTGCCTGCGTTGGCAGAAAATAATATTACAGTAAATCGAGATCAGTGAGATGCACTCAAACCTAATTCAAAAGTAGCGAATGAAGCTTTGGAATTGTGTAGGTAAATTCCGTACAGGAATTTAAAGGAAGTTACTCTTTAGAAATTCTCCAATGCATTTTAAATACAAGTTATTCTCCGCGTGCCCAACCACTTCTCTGCCACTTTCAATTGTGGCCACATGGGTTCAGTGGTGCAGTGTGATTTTCACAGAAGACGTCTCTTGTGTTACGATGGTTATTTCAAATGCGGTAATTAATTGGGCATGAAGTTTGCATAATACTTGTGCACTAAACTTATGAATACTGAAAAATATTCAAAATATGTTAGATTAGTTGAGTAACTTTTCATAACGGTTTTTTTAATACACCAGCACCAAGATCCATGTAGTAAAATTAGCATGCGTTACTAAATACCCAACTAGGTACTAAGTTTTGAACACGTTCAAAAACCGTCTAGACAAATTTTGAAAAAGGAACCCCCAATTCTGTAAAATAATGATTCCATAACTCTGGGCCTGTGTATGTACGTTTGTGGTATGTTTGCATGAATAAAATGCTTGTATGTGATTAAGGTGTACGCACGGGATTGAAATGTATACATATAATTAATGTGTATGAGCGTGATTGAGGTCTTTATGTTAGACGGCACGGGAGTTGGGTACCAGCCCAAGAATAGACCAAACGGCTCGTTCCTGTTGCCATATTCTATCCTATTCTATTCAAAGTAGTGAAATTACGATTTGTTAGAGAAAATTCAAATTCTCTTGCTTTAGAATACGTTTTACTCGTTTTAAATCACGATATGTCTCCTTATAAATTCCATTTTCTCAGTAAATTCACGTTTCTCCTGATGAATTCATGAAATCTACACGACCACACTTGTGGGCGTCACAAAACATGACGGCTGCGCACAGGGCGTGATTATAAACACAATGGAACAACAGAAACGTAGAAAATGACCACAAGTAAATACACTTCAGTTACCACCACAAACGAACTGTCCGTTTAACACGTTGACTCCGAAGTGGTACGTATGTGTACCACTGAGGTTAGGTTCTGTATTTTTTTCAGATCCTTCTAGTGACTATGCGTACAAAGTGAAGATTTACACCAATCAGGCAATCGGAGGCAACGTGTTAAGACAGTGATTTTCAACCAGTGTGTCGCGAGGCTCTCTTAGGTGTGTCGCAAAACTTTGTGACTAACACCTGAAAACACGGACAATGTGCATGAATCTCGATTTCATGTTCTACTAATATGCTCTGGAGGAAGGAACTTCCATCTCATCGATTGCTCACATCGAACTCATCGTACAGCACTCTCAATGTTGACCTCTAAATTACAGATGGAGTTCAACTAAATTAGCTTGTGATTAATAACTAGAGCTGAACGCTGTTTTCTGTGCTTGCCTATTTTTCAATTTGTTTAGCTCAGAATCAGTGTTGATTACGTACTTTCCAACTATTGTTTTTGGCCCGTAATACTTGAGTTAAATCATATGATGAATTAATTGAATAAGAATATTCAGTTTTTGTTATTGCATTGGTAGAATACAGGTTTGTTTTTACCATATATTTCAGAAGGTGATTCACTGAAAAAAAATTGAACACCACTTTATGTTCCAGTTTGACACAAAAGGTTGACCGTTGACACACGGATGAGTTCAACACTGCCTGTTGTTCACTGTTGTTGGTTAGAGTACGCGCGTGTTAATTGCTTATGAATACCCCTTCACAATGGATAAATTTGTTAAAAGGAAGGATGTTAGTGATGGGTGTGAGGTTGAAACAGAACATACAATGAAGCCCTCAAATCTAGCACAAAAAAGGCAAAAGTTCGCCATAATAGACAGTATTGTGATGATTATTTGAAGTTTGGATTTTCTTGGTCTGGAGATGTTGCTCAACCATATTCATTATGTGTAGTTTGTGGTGAAAAAATAGCCAATGAATCCATGGTACCGAATAAGTTACAAACACATTTCACAACTAAACATTCCTACCTACAAGATAAAAATCTTAATAATTTTCAGACTGTTACAACAGCAATCAAAGCAACGCAATGTTTTTCAGAAATCAATGACCTTGTCTGAACTGGCTCAACTCGCTTCAATTGAGGTAGCTGAAATAATAGCAATGAAATCCAAATCCCACACACCTGCTGAGTCAGTTATCCTTCCCGCTTGTAAAAACATGGTGAAATCCATGTTAGGTGAAACAGCTGAAAAAGAAATTAGTAAAATTCTGCTTTCAAATAATACAATACACAGGAGAATTGTAGATTTGTTTGAAAACATTCAAACAAATTTCAGAAATAACTTGTAGGATCTAAATTTGCTTTAATAGTTGATGAATCGACCGATATCAGTAACACTGCTCAATTGCTTGCAATTGCTAGTTTCATTAATGATGATGAAATCCTCAATCAGTTTTTGTGTTGTAAAAAAATGCCAACAACTACTAGAGGTCAAGATATTTTTGATATGATAAGCTTTCTCAAAAAATGAATTTGACGTGGAAGTTTTGTGTTGGTATTCGTAGTGATAGTGCACTATGAATGGTAGGCTGTATTAAAGGTTTTGCATCACTAGCACAGAAAGAAAATCCAAAGATTGTTCGTACTCATTGCTTTTTACACAGAGAAGTTTTAGTTTCAAAAGTATCACAAGAAGATTTGAAGCAAGTGTTATATCAAGCAGTTGAAATTGTCAATTACATTAAAAAGCAGGCCAATGAAGTCGAGATTATTCGAAGAACTATGCAAATCAATGGATTCTCAACATGTTCGCTTACTCATGCATGCCGACGTTCAATGGCTGTCAAAAGGTAAAGTCTTGACTCGCGTTTATGAGTTACAGAAGAAATAATAGTTTTTTTTATTAAAAAAAGCACGAAAGATTTCGTAAATACCTTCGATGCGAATTTTGGGTCCCAAGTGGAATATTTAACGTAAATATTTGGTCAACTTAATAGGTGAACAGTAGTATGCAAGGTCCAAACAAAAATATTCTAACTTCGACAGATAAGTTGGTTGCCCTCAAAAATAAATTTGTTATTTGGAAAAAGAGCAAAATTGGGTGAGTTTGATGTTTCCTACAATGCGTACTGACTGCACTGAAGAAATGATCCCTACCGTGGTTGAGCATCTGACAGGGCTCGAAGAAAACATCGACCACTATTTTCCGTCGCTGAACACAGAAAAGTACGACTGGGTTCGTAATCCTTTTGTAGCTGTTCCTTCTAATGTTGGGTTTAAATTATGTGTAAAAGAAGAATTGGCTACCATTTCCTGTGACCGCAGTTTTAAAATAAAGCATTCAGAGGTAGATATCGACACACTTTTTTTCAATACAAAAGAAATTTCCCGAATTGTTCTTTTACAATTCTCTAATTCTTATTTGTGTGAATTGGGCTTTTCAACCTTAAATAATATTAAAAATAAGAAAAAAGAAAGACTACTTTCCACTGAAGAAGAAATGAGAGTCTGCTTATCGAACATACGACCAAACATTCAAGAAGTCATAAGACAACACTAGGCACAAGTTTCACACTAGGTAAGTGGCAATTCTGGGATACTAACATAATAAACTATCGGACAAGTATATGCATTATGTATTTTTAATCTATTTACGGTTTCATCATAAAATATTTAAAATTATTAGTGTATCGAGACAGTTTCATGCGCTCGTAGGTGTGTCGAGGGTAAAAAAGGTTAAGAAACGCTTGTCTAAGAGATAGTGACGGTTACCCAATTATCAGCCAATCGTCACTTGTAAACACAAACAATAGCTATCAATCATTTCTGTACACGGCATTCTTTTCTTTCTCCTACCAAGATCCTTAACAGCCGAAGCACCGCACTCAATACTGCGTCAGCGCTGCATTTCAGAGCTTTCATCTACCTGCCTGTTGATGACACAAGCATAGAAGCTTAAAAGAAATCTGAACAAAATGGAGCCTAAGATTTAAATTCCTCGCCTACCGATGGTGACCATGCCTAATTCTTGAGAATATACAACCCAACTTGTGCCGGTGGGTTAAACCCAACTTGTGCCTGTGGGTTAAACCCAACTTGTGCCTGTGGGCTAAACCCAACTTGTGCCTGTGGGCTAAACCCAACTTGTGCCTGTGGGCTAAACCCAACTTGTGCCTGTGGGCTAAACCCAACTTGTGCCTGTGGGCTAAACCCAACTTGTGCCTGTGGGCTAAACCCAACTTGTGCCTGTGGGCTAAACCTAACTTGTGCCTGTGGGCTAAACCTAACTTGTGCCTGTGGGCTAAACCTAACTTGTGCCTGTGGGCTAAACCTAACTTGTGCCTGTGGGCTAAACCTAACTTGTGCCTGTGGGCTAAACCTAACTTGTGCCTGTGGGCTAAACCTAACTTGTGTGTGGGTTAAACCTAACATCACCAGCTTGGTCGACTGGTGAGCGAATCTGCTTGCGAGCGGAAAGACCCGGGTTCGAATCCCGCTGCCGACATGGTTGACGCAGCTAGAAATACGGCATGGGACTTGGGTAAACAACCGAATAATTATCGAAGTAATTATCCGACCCAAGAATGGGCCAGAAGGTTCGTTCCTATAGCTTCATTCTATTCTATTCTAAATTAGCGAGCAGCTCGACCATTTAGTCAAGATCAAAAGCACAGCTGATTGTCGAGTTTCAAGCATCGATAATACGAGTTAATTCGAGCTATGCGAATACCAATACTAAGCAGGAAAAAAATAAAGGAAGTAACCAAATAACCTCACCATCTACCTCAATAATTCGCTCTAAGTACGGAGTCGCTGTAATTTTCAGGTTTGGAAACATTTTCTTAACAGCAGGCCGGAGAAGCAAGTCAACAACAACGAAATCTTTCATCACCGTTGAATTTACCTGCACACTTACCTAAAAACTTAGTGCAATTTTTGCAAGGACATTTTCGACTCGCCAAATATTTTAGAGTTTTCACAAAAACAAACTCAAATTTTCTATAATGAAGCCATGAGATGCACACTCCGAGCCAGCAGACTAAAAGCTCGAGTCATGCAGTACTCGGAATAAAAATTGCATACGGCTGCACAATGTTGTTCGTGATGTGTGGCACGGCACGTAAACAGGACGAGGGCGGGAGGACTTAGCTTCTCTCTTGAGTTGCACTCATGAATAGAATAGAATGAGGCTATAGGAACGAACCTTCGGGCCCATTCTTGGGTCGGATAATTACTTCGATAATTATTCGGTTGTTTACCCAAGTCCCATGCCGTATTTCTAGCCGCGTCAACCATGTCGGCAGCGGGATTCGAACGCGGGTCTTTCCGCTCGCAAGCAGATTCGCTCACCAGTCGACCAAGCTGGTGATGTCGACCAAGCTGGTGACTGCTCTTCATGATTGGCTACTCCTCATCAGATCTAAACGAGAAGCATTGTCGAGGTCTGCGATATCGATGTACGGTAAAAGTCATACAAAATAATATCAACTCTTCAGTTTATTTTGTGAGCATTCAATGTTGACGCGAAGTACTTCCATGTCTGATGTACGATGCTCTTTACTTTGTCCAGCCTGTTGCATCATCATGCAAAGCCTTCAGTGAGTTAAACACGTAAATCCTCATTATGAAAAGTTAATGTTTATACAAATGCAGCACCTGATGGGCGTAGATATGAAAATTTGAACCGCGGCAAAAATCATAGAACGACCCGGTAAGAATAGCAGCAGAGACGGGACCGCTGAAATAGAAACGAGTTCGGGAAGAGAACATTGAGAACTCTTCAGACTGCAGGCTCCTGATATAACGAGAACTCGTGTTCCTGAGAGAGAGAACCATAAGCTACAAGCAAGAATCTGTTTTAGAAAACCCACTGGTGTAGAAAGAACAATTTGTTAGGAGAGAACCATAGTGGGGTAAGCAGCTTCAGGCTTATTAACTACGAACATTTGGATTTACTGTACCAAAATATGTGATTTCAGAGGAGCAACCCCCATATTTGGAGGCCCGCAGCAGTGGGTGTAGAAGTTTGAGAAGAGCTGCAGCACAACAAAGCAGGGCCGAGCAGAACAGCAACAGCTACTGCGGTCGATACACAGGGGGAGTGTGTGGAGGGTCTAGCGGGCTGAGTGACGGGGAGGGTGAATGCTCGCGGAAACAGACGGAGGAACAGAGACAGCATCTCCCACGGAAAGACGGTTCAGGGGCAGATGACAGTTCAAAGACTTGAACAGAAGGATGAGTTTACGGGAGACAGAACAAGAAGAATGTGAAGGGCTCAATGAGACAAGGACAAGTTCTACTACGAAGGATAAATAAACTTGGGACAAAATTTATAACGTTGATGTTCATTTGATCGGTGTAGTGAGATGAGGATCGCCCTAAGCATGTGCGGTGTTAGTTACACAATAACACGGAGTACGTTAGACAGGCATGTAGAGTTGAGTTCAAAACAGAAGTAACGGTGGTGTGTTGTGTAGAACTGTTGTTCCCTGAGGCAATACGAGCAGTAAACGACGCAAATCTAAAATAAAATAATGCATCTAATAAAGCTCATCCTTGTAAACACTTAACGGAGTTCTTAACCCATTTTCTGAGTTCAATAGAACTTGAGTTCAACACGCGAAAGAAATAATGTCTAGAATGTGTTTATGAACGCGCGGTCAAAAAGCCGTATCGGTTTTCGAAGGCGTCTTCATTTCATTGTCATGTCGAGATATTGATAGTATTACAGGTACCTTCTAACACGGGTAATTTTATTGTAATCGACATCGAATGTAGACTCCATCAAGGTCTGCAAGAGCACCTACATGTGCTGCGATGCAGTGGTCAGCTCATCGGTTAGCATCGATCACTCACAAATCCATACTGGAGAATCTTCATTAATGATTTGGATCTCCACCCATCCTGTATACGCATTCACGGCCTTGCATCGTGCAATGGAGAAGAACGAGATAGAGAACGTGTGGCAGCCCCATATACCTCGTTATTAATACGCCTATTCCTGCTTTTTCTTGTCAAAATTTGGAATTCCATTAAACTCTAGATGTTTTGGGGTGAAAAGTTTCTTCCTGCGAGGTAGGAAGTTTTCTCCCTCTATAGTTAACCGCATGCCCATGTTCATCTCATAACATCCGCGGATGAGTGCCGGTGTTCTTTGACTGACTATTCGATTTTTTATCGACAAGTCAGCAGTCATGAGAACAGAACGCGTCGATTGACAACAGAAACTTGACGAGTATTATAATTTCACGAGCTCCAGAGCAGCCCCGACTATTCCCAATTGTTAGTAGACCCACACGTGAAAATTCACGTGTTTTTACTGAATTTTTTCTTTTGATTTGCGAGATGACGCGGGGTTTGCAAAAGTGTTTCCACATTGAAGGATGTGCCTTTGGTATCCACAATACAATGCTTACAATACATGTATACCCTACCGAATTTACTCCTATCTAAACCCTGAAGAGCGTCACAGAAAGACAGACCAAGCAAGCAACAAACTGTGTATTCCACTATACCGTATGTCGCACAAAAACTCGAACCGAGTATTTATTTTCCCGTATCAGTAATACCATCATTCGACTTATTGTATGCTCTTTTCTGTAGATTAATTTTGAGGGATAATTTTGCTAGAAATTAAATGCTTATGGTATTCTTATGATGGTATTACTGATACGGGGCATACGGGTTCGGGTTTTTGTGGGACATACGGTATAATAATACAGTTTGTTGTTTGCTTACTTGATCACGTTCTTGCGGATTTAGATAGGAGGAAATTTGGTACGGTATACATGTATTGTAAACATTGTATTGTCGATACCAAAGGCACATCCTTCAATGTGGAAACTTGTTCGCAAAGCCCGCGTCCACCGGCAAATCAAATGAAACAATTTAATAAAAAACACGTGAATTTTCACGCGTGGGTCTGCTAGTTATTATGTATATAAATATGGAATAGTTATGTGCTACATAAACAAATGAACGCATAATATGTTCGAACTTCCTTTTCGCAATGGAATGGGTGACTACGTTCGCCGTGCTCTCACCTCTCTTATGCATGCTAAGAAAATACAGCAATCTTCTTTGGAAATCAAAACAACTACCTCAATAAGCGCTCGCTGTATCTCCCTCATAACGATGAAGTGTATAAGCAGGTAACCGTAGCAAGCAGACAAGCAGGTAACCGTAGCAAGCAGACAAGCAGGTAACCGTAGCAAGCAGACAAGCAGGTAACCGTAGCAAGCAGACAAGCAGGTAACCGTAGCAAGCAGACAAGCAGGTAACCGTAGCAGACAAGGTGTGTTAAGACTACACAGTAACTAACGGTCCCTTGCCGCAGGGTGCCCACTTTTTATTTCAGCCATCACAGGACCAGGTGCAGCACAATGTAATCGCTAAGACAAGCTTTTGTGAGAACCCTAGGCGCGCACCACAAGTCTATAATTTAGATGAGTAAGGGTGAACCATTTGGCTGCTCAAGGCTAAATATTCTTCATTGCGATCTACACAACGTAGTTTGAACTGCTCCATGGAACTCGAAACGATGCTCAGCACCAGAAAAATTGAAATTTTGTTTAGCTTCAGGAGTTTTCGTGTTTGCAAAGTTAGGGAAAAAATTCAATGAAATTTATTTCTCATACCTCGTGCCAAATTCTACTGCTCGTCAGGGAAAAGTTGTTAAAAGAGACAATGTTGATAAAATAAATCAAATTGTGGGGTCTTTATCGCGACGAATGTTCCTCATGCTGACATTTGAGGTCCATATCGTAACGAACGTTCCTCATGCTGAAATTGTAGGGTGTAAAGCAAGATAACAGAAGGAAGGGTCACAGTTATAATCATATTAAACACAAAATACATTTTTGCCTCGCCTGTTTGTTGCCTTCAACGAGTGAGACATTCAGATTCCGACACATAATTAACATGGAATTCAAAGTGCGCAAAAAAAATAATGGAATACCACCCATGCCTCATTGCTTGCCAGCGCAGCCTCATGCCTCACCAGAACTGGTTTTCATGAGTGGGCTTCTCCCAACGTCTTAGTCAATGCTAACAGCAATCCAAAGAAAAATAAGTAAAAACATATTCTTTCACAAGTTAATATTCAAAAAGTTTTAATAACTGCTAGGTTTACCAAAGACCGCTATTTGAAGAACGATGACAAGTTTTAAAAAATACAAAACTAAATAAATCCGTTCAGTTAATACTAGTGTAGACAACTAATACTAATGCACAACACCAAAACTTAAATACAAAACTAATACTTATGTACAACACTAATACTAATTTCCAAGATAATGCTCCACACTAATACTAACGTACAATATTAATAGTAGTGTACAATAATAATACTAGTGTACAACAGTAAAACACAACACTAATATTATATATGACATTATTACTAATGTACAACATTATTACTAGTGTGCAATACTAATGTACAACACTAGTACTTATGTATAATATTACTACTCATGTATGACACTAATGCTTGTGTATAACATTAATACTAATGCACAACACCAATGCACAACACCAATGCACAACACTAATGCACAACACTAATGCACAACACTAATGCACAACACTAATGCACAATGCACAGAAGGTAAAGTATGGCAACAGAGCGGTGGAGCGTACCTAGTCAAGTAAGCGACGGCTGTCAGTGACACTTCTACACACTTGCAGTTCTCTCCTGCACTACAGCACAATGTCACATCACAACCAAAACCTGTATTTTTTAAGCAAATCATCGCAGAGAATATAGAAAATCAAACCAAACATTTGGATGTTCCGAGCTAACAATAATGGATATTTCAGCGAATTCAATTTCAAAATTAAATAATTGTAAGTAATAGTTGGTCATACAAGTGCATGGTGCAAATGTTTCCTTACAGTCCCTTCATTACTTTTAAGCGTGAGTTACGTAGCTTAAATATTATAATATTAAATAAATTACTCTTTTTGATTCAATTATTCTTAAACACGGAATCTCACCCAAAACAAAGAATTATTAGTGGCAATAATTTCTGTATCTCTTCTCTTAGATACTAGCTGACTCCTGAAGATAAAAGAAATTTAGGGCAAAAAAATGCTGACTTGCTCATGTTTGTGTCACGTGGCGAAGAATGAAGGCGAGGCCACAGAAGGAAACCTCGGAGCTTCTTCCTCTGAAAGTACTTTTCTTTAATCCTCGTGTGGCGTTCAGGTCGCGTCTGTCGGACCCGATTTCATTTTTACTGATAACATTCTTACTGTTTATACTGCTTTTAATTCGATGAAGTAAACATGTTGTGTATTTTAACATAAGTGTTTGATTGTGAGGCTTTAAAAACGACAAAATACAACGCATCCACCAGACCCACAAACACTGGCTGAGTAAGAATAATACGAACACCACACAAGGGTTAATATAATGACAGTCTCGCGACCTATGAAGCAAGCTACACCACACCGCATCCTCACAAAACTCTTTACACCACAACCTATTTTTGAATGTGAAGCAAAGCTCATTGTTACCTAACTATGGCAGAGGGATGGTCGTCATTTTAGGAAACTACATCATGCATGATACACTGAAGGGATAAAAGCAACCAGGCATCGCAGGGAAACCCCTATTTCACCCAGGGACTAAAATCCAAAACCACCGTTAACGTCACAATCAAGCGATCAGGGCAGTTTTTAATATTCCGATGAGTAAATTATAGAATTGAGCAGGGATCCTAGAAGCAAGCGTAGCCGAACGCCTAATACCTGGTCAGCGGCTGCAGGCACAGCCTTAGTAACTCGATGCCAGCAACACGGAAAGTCACAAAATTTGAATGGGCATATTCAAGATATTAAAAATCATTCATTTTTTCGATGGAATGACCTATTAAGAAACCTATAAATACAAAACCTAAATATAAAACCATAGATTATCGAAAATATCAATATTGTAAAAAAATCAGTGACACCTTGAAATTAAAACTAAACGAAACACAGGATCACTAATTAAGCTCATTTCCTCACTGCAGCATGATCTACAAATAGTGATATTAAAATAATTATTTATAACAAAATATTTAATCACTATATTTTAATAAAAACGAGGGTGTCAGTGATATGCCACGAGTTGGACATTAATATTTTTTGCTTCATAATTATGTTCAAAATGCCCTCCAAATCGACCCCTGTCCTGTACCCCTGTAACTCTGCTCATTTCTTGGTGTGGCTTTTTATCTTTCTGACATCCTCCTCACTCATGTTGGCTGCAAGTCCACAAAAGTTTCAACTCTGCCTGAATGCTTGGTTGACACCTGGCGATGTGTCATCGCCTGAGTACAGCAAGAAAAATCAAGAGGAACAAGTCTGGAGAGTACGGGGACCAATAATGGTGGTTCGTCGACGTGAAATCAATCTATCAGCAAACTTGGATTCCAGGAAGTGAAGACGCGGGGCTCTCCCAAAGCAGATGGGATCCTTCAAACCAAACCACAAGAAGGATCCTCCCATCCATCATCCCTACCCAGCACATGACTTTAAGAACTTGCTTGCACTCAATTACAGTGTGGAGGTTTGTGGGGGGGCCCAGTACCTGTTGATTTGTCTGTTTGGTGACTGGTGCAAAACAAACCATTTTTTCACCTGACCAGATTACACGCTGGAAGCAGTCCTCCTCGAACTGAGTCAAAAATGCAGGCCGCCAGCCTGGATTCCATATTTACCTGACTGAAAATTTGCGTCAGGTGCGGCTTGTAGGCCTTACACTTGAGATATTTTTGAGTATGCCACTTTCGAGGTGTAAATAGCATGCAATTTGAAAGTCCATGTCCCATTTATATAAATTCCTAACCTCTGTGGTAGCTACCCTTGTTTCATCAAAACTTAGTCATTAAATGTTTTACATTAATAATTGTTTTTATATATGTAGTAGCTGTGTATACTACATGCTGCATCACTGAACAAGTTACTATCTACCCACAGAACAATAAATTGCTAACGTTGGCAAACCTGTTAATACTTCGAATTCCTACTAAATCGCAAGAACTTCCGCACCACAGGAACCTGATCGCTTCAACAGAAAAATGCAAGGAAAAGAAAACACGATTTTCACGCAAGTTCTCCACGACATACACGCACCGTTTCAAACCTTCACTCGAACAAATTGCATCAGCAAAAAATCAACACGAAAGTAAAACTCGTATTCACGCAGCAAAAAATTTGCTGCATCTCTTACACTCAATCACTACTATAATAAAATTCTAAAGCTACGTCGCTAGAAGTAAATATTCGCAGTCGTGAACATCAAAGAATTAATAACTAATTCATCCGTCTTCACAAGCATATAAATTCGAGCGGAGGCTGAGCGCATCAATCAGCCTCTCAGCTAGTCAACGGAGAAATGAACTGCACATGAAGACTCTTCAGAAAACATAAACATAGAAACCTTAAGATAGCTGAATTCTCGGGATACGTTGATAATAATAGCACAACTTGGCACTTTGGTTCGAAGAACCCAACATTCAAAAGACAACATTCAATGTTACAGCACCATTGCTTCATTTGATAATCAATACCTCTATTGCCACAAACAAATTCCCGGATCAGTGGAAACATTCAATAATCAAACCGTTGCATAAAGCAGGTGACATCAATACAACATCAAATTACAGGCCAATTCGTCTTTTGCCAGTCTTATCCAAAAAACTGAAAAAAGTAATATCAAATCAACTCTCAACACATTTAGACAAATCTAACTTACTTCATCAAAACCAGTATGCGTACAAAAAACATACCAGCACTCAGAACGCGCTGCTTAACGTCACCGAAAAAATATACAGTGACATTGACAAAAAGAACGTCACTCTCTTGCTTTTGCTTGACCTCTCCAAAGCTTTCGCCAGTGTTTTCCCTTCCAGAAAATCTCTAACTTAGGAATCACCACACAGTGGTTTCAGAGCTATCTATCAAACCGTTCTCACGCAGTCCGACTAGAAAACACAGTTTCATCGCCCATACAAAACGATTTCGACGCTCCACAAGGTTCTATTCTCGCCCACTTCTGTCCCCTATTTTCATCAATGATTTCCCATCCATGCCCTCAAACACGAGAATTTCTATGTACGCAGATGATGTATAAATTGCAATGACAAGCGCGCCGGCAAAACTACCTCACACAAAAACAAATGTTGAAAGAATTTTAAAAAACGTAAAACCATGAAATATCAGAATATCAAAGTAGCAAACAAATACAGAAAACTTAGTTCCTATGCATGATTAACAGAATCTTAGTAACGAAACATACTACATATTAGTGTCTACCGTGTGTTTGTGTCACACAGCTTAAGTGTCAACTGAAGTGAAGTGAACAATATTCAAACGAAATAAACGTAAATGTTAAACTCGTGCTAAAATTCCGTAGCTCTGGAGTCAAATCGACTAATTTAAATTTTTCAAAAACCGGGACTTTTTTACTTTTACATTTCAGGCTTATTAATTGGTGCTTTTTTTACCTGATAAATGTTCCAATGTTAATAATGTTCAGTTTTCATAATGCAAAACAAAAACAAAAATTTTTTGATTAGAAACAAATCGTATTTTGCCTAAAAATAAATAGAATTGTATTTGAATTTATGCTTGCTCTTCCGTTTATTTAGGCTTTTAGATATTATATTTTTCATTCATATGTTAGTGTATTTACTTTTCGATGGTATAATCAAAAAATTCATATGTTCACGTTAGTAATTGCCATGTTACAATAAGTGACTGTGAAACCTCAGAACTTTAGTCTACTACAGCTATTCTTATATATATCAACATCAAAATCTTGATAATTTGAGACATTCACTGTTTTAATTTATTCTATTATTATTATTATTATTATTATTTGTTTAGTATTTTTCTCTGATATGTAACGTCCGTTTTTATTAAACGCGAAGCTATTTACAGATAACTGTAATCATAATTAAATTAAATCAATCATCAGCAAGTCATATTAAACCGTTTAGTAATTAGAAATTATATTTTTCAATTTAATAACAATTAAAACTTCATATTTCAAGTTTTCACTCTCATAATTTTCTTTTTCGGTTTTTCTTGGATGTTAAACATCCAATTAAGTTAAATGCAATGATGGTAATTAATTCTAAGCTGTGCCTAAAGAAAATATTTCGCTTATCACGTAAAATACGTAGCATACCTACCACGTATGAATTTACAAGTATCACCAATGACTACCTCTTGAGTCATCATTGTAAAAGTGAAGTTTCATTTGCTTCACTATGTATATTTAACGCTCATTGCGTGATGTAAATGTTTACATATACCCGTACGTACCGCTGTTATATCATCTACTATGCCTAGAATATCTACCACTTAAGGATTTTATGATAAGGCATCTTTAAAAACCAATGTTGTTACATTTTTTATGTATCAACTTTATTGGAAATATACGTTTTTGTTTGTTTGTTTTGTTGTTTCGCTGATTGACGCAAGCTAACTGCAGCGGTCTACGTTACAACTAACAGAATAGTTTTCAGTCAGGCAGTGCGGTACCCAGCTTTCTTCAATAGTTTAGTCCCGGGGTTCCCAACCTTCCTCTGCCCTTGTACCCCTTGAGTATTTCGAGAGATGAACATGTACCCCTGTATTTTAATGAGAAAAGGATAGCACAAAAATCAAATTCCCCTAAATTGTTAATAGAACTTTGAGGTTTTAGTAACTATAAACTAACATTAAATGTACCGTTTTAGATAATCAAATGTACCCCAGATTGGGAACCCCTGGTTTAGTCAATAGTTGAATCCGTAACTCATCGTGGTATTGTCCAGCTACGCACAAAACATTCCTTTCTTTTACCTAAGAAATCATACTATTCCAATATTGCAAGGATTGTGCCCAGAAAACACTTTTTGGTTCAAATTTTGTGTATGATTAAAAAAGACCTTAGAGTGCATGAACACATGTCATTGCATTGTACCAAGAAGAAAGTTCTGATTATCATACAATAATATATTAATATGACAAACGAAAATGTTAACGACACAAGTAAGGCTGTTAATTTTATACATAATGCAATTTTTACGGCTTTCCAAATCAAAATTACTCAACCAGTTAAACAATTATCGGCATGCCACCAGGAAAACTCCAACAAGGTCCTCATCTATAGATAACAACCCTCATGCTTGCCGTCATAAGGACCATGATCGTCTAAAACATTTATTGAACCATCAAGAATTTGCCCTTTCTTAACACCGACTGTTTTCATTAAAAGTAGACCTATGTGCAATGTTACGATAACATACAATTGACACCTCCAACTTTCATCCTTGTTCAACGCTAACTTTCCAGCCCGTTCTCCTAAACAACGATCGCGTCCTAGTTCAAGTGCTCCGAAAAATAAATATTCGTCGCATTCCCATAATGAAGTATCTGGGATACAAACCGCATTCCCACAATGAAGTATCTGAGATACAAACCGCATTCCCATAATGAAGTATCTGGGATACAAACCGCATTCTCACAATGAAGTATCTGGGATACACGCCGCATTCCCACAATGAAGTGTGTAGGATACACACCGAACTCCACACTAGTTCTGCTTGCTGGGAAGTGCAGAAACGCTGAGGTATAGACGTGTGTAGTGGTCGAGGCGAACAAGTGGAAGTGCAGACACGCTGAGGTGTAGACGTGTGTAGTGGTCGAGGCGAACAAGTGGGGGAGATCGAGAGAGGGGTGAAAGAAATAGCGGGGGGTGTGGGAAGGGGGAGCGAGGGGTGCCGCCCGCGTAGTAATACACTCCCCACTGACACAAGAACAGAAACTTAGACACAGCTTTGATATTTTAAATAGCACCCACAGACTTAGGCGGCGACCAGCAATGCTGATGCCACTGAAGAGCCGGTGTGAGAACTCTGAAGACAGCTTGAACTCGTGGTCAATATGACATTCTCAAGCATTCGGTTTTCACGCATAGATGAGCGAGACGGAGACAGCGTTGGTGTGGAGCAGCTGCAGCCGCTGCTCAGAACCTGGCCACTGTGACGCACACACGAACATACATAAAGTTGACCTATAGGCGCCGCAGTCACACTACCCAAACGAATACCCCAGGCCACTTCTTTAACCCTTTCGATCCGAATTTTGCTCAGCCAAATTATGATGATAATGTCTTCATTAGCCCATAAATAAGACAGGTTCTCAAAATTAGGAATACATTTATTGTATAAATATTCTCCTTACTGTTAGCACAAATATATCCCATCAGGACCGAAAGGGTTTACAATACCGGCATACGTAGACGCCAATTAAGAACACCAAGAATCACGCTGGTATTTTCAAGCCATGTTTCTGTTTACTATCACTATTTTTTTACATAGATTTCACCATTATTGTGTATTCCGTTAATTTTTTACGTCTCTCAAATCAGATTTCGTAATTGACATAACAGTACCGCTTGATCTTGCAATTACAAGTGCGAGGAAAAAAAATCTTGAAGCATGGTTTTTTTGGTATGTACATTCGAAATTTTTGGTCGACTCGCAATGTTCTAAACCATTTTACTTACTCGTCTAACTCTAAGAAGCGTGAGTACTGTGCATCACATCGTTACTCACCCGAACAAATTATTTAATTATTTACCTGCATTAACACAAGTGCAGAGCTGCATAATTATAAACTCACAGAGATGCTCTCAGCAAATACAGTCGCTCAGAGAACAAGTTATCGCTCGACCCGTTCATGGTCACATTAATTAATATACAGCAAGTACACCTACAGTGGTTACAAAAAATCAGAAACAATGTTTTCCCCCAATTAACAACAAAAAACACCTAAGAAACTGGGACTAGTTTGTGATGCACTAGATGTATCATTCTTCCTCTTACCAGAATGACGAGGATATAACCTAGCTGAAGAAATAAAATAAATTCACGACAATTCACGCGGAAAACCAGAAGCAGGTTAACTGCAGGCAAGCAACACAACTAAGTCATGTACTACTTGCGGCATTCGTGAATTCCGTGGACTGTTGAAAACACCCCCCAAACAACTGTAGTAAATTCCCGTTTCTTGTTAATTGAACTTCATACTACGATTACAGTCAATGAAAAATTCATGATTTATCACATATTGAAGCTAATAAATGAATTAGATATTTTAGCGCGGTTTAACATATATTTGTTACTATAGGTAACAAAATAATCGAGAAAACTTACGTATGTTTTCATACACTGTCCATTGGATACATTCATCACGTCATTGATTTTTTTCTACGTATTTCATTATTTATACACCTAAAAATTCCATACTTAGAAGCTTTCCTAGCACAGCCTGAGATGCTCCAAGACATGAAAGCATCAATCACCAATAGCACAAACTGGTGATGCACCAGGACAGGCAGTGACAGAAGGCAAGCACACAAGTTAATGGTGACTCCATTTTTAGAGACGCCCTTGGCTGGAAGCAACGCTTGAACCTAAAAAAATACACTCTTCACTGAAATAAACCTAAGAGAGAAAACAAATGCACTCAATCGTACTAGGGCAAAAAATTAGCACCTCGTACAAAAGCTGGATAATAATGCACTTCAAAATGACAAATTAGCACATATAAGAGAGGTGCGACATGCACTCCAGGCAGCGCAGCTTGAGACGCAAAGGAGGTAACTGTAAGGGGACAGATGGACACACCTGTGCTAGAAAGCAGGTCAAAAACATTGTTGCAGCTATTCCGAACACAAATCAATTATTGTAGTAGCAACAAGTAATGCAATTTATTTGTTACACGAGCTTTTCACCGGCCGAATCATAACTGAAATAGCCAAAATGAATTATTCCAAGACCTACTATACTCATTTTAGTTAAGGTCTAACCCGTTTCCAATGAATGAAGGCCGTAACTCATTAAGTTGCAGCGGCGTAACACGCAAAATTTCAGCAGGCAAGGAAGAAGGTAGTGACAAGCAAGGTAACGGACAAGCAAGAAGGTAGCAGGCAAGGAAGAAGGTAGCAGACAAGGAAGAAGGTAGCAGACAAGGAAGAAGGTAGCAGAAAAGGAAGAAGGTAGCGGGAAGGAAGAAGGTAACGGCAAGGAAGGTAACGGCCGTCATGATAGTAATGATACATTCATAGATTTGCATATTTCAGGCGATGAATAAGGTATATGTATTAGGTCTGTGCATCACACGAGGGACAAGGTATCAAGTGTGGAGCAGTTAACCGAGAGACGAGCTCAAGGGCAGGGGAAACAAACAGTAAGGTCTGAGAAGGGTCATGGTGTTTGGTTTTGTGGTTTAAGAAAGTGTCAACAAGCAAATTTATTGGTAGAGACCTTGTGACTCTCAAGAATTATGTAGTCGTGTAACTCTCTCAAGTTGATTGAAGAATGGGCGAGGTATACCACAGACGGTTAAAATCTATTTCAGACCATAGGACAAATAGGGAGATTGGAAAATGGAAAAGATACGTGAGAGGAGCGAAGCTCTTAAAAACAGTAGGAAGGATGGATGCGGGAGGACTTGGGAACTAGATCTCTACGACGATGTAGGCTTTTGCAGCTACAGCGACATCTAGGGCATAG
Organism: Trinorchestia longiramus; assembly: GCA_006783055.1. Taxonomy (NCBI): domain Eukaryota; kingdom Metazoa; phylum Arthropoda; class Malacostraca; order Amphipoda; family Talitridae; genus Trinorchestia; species Trinorchestia longiramus. The sequence continues at coordinate 161,361 of VCRD01000733.1, forward strand.
GTATAGGTTAGGGGCATAGGTGGAGTAAGTGTAGAAGTAATTGAAAGAGAATGAAATTAATCATCACATCAACGCATAACAGCAGATTTTACACGTGTACCTACCCGTGTATAAAGGGGAAGAATTAATTGTGAAACAGCAATGAATAGAAAGGGAAAAATTTAGCACTGTTACTAAGGTGTTGTAATCGTGAGTGTTAAACATCGAAGCTCATCGTCAGCAACGAATCTCCAGTGTAGAGCAAGTTTTAATACTATTATTGTTAATGTGATCGAGGTTAGCGATAGGGTAGATTTCGTAATCTGATGTGAACGCCCATTGATTTAACTAAATTGTTCTGTGTGCACACTTAACTATTCAGCTATCAAGTATGTAATTAATCTGTAATGGTGCACTGTTTAATAGGACATTATGCGCGGTTCATGTGCCAAAATGTGGTAGAAGAATCACATTATCCCATCCCGTGATGTTTAGAATAACATGTATTAAATCTTTTGCGTGTATTATTGTCCTCTCTATTGCCACTGGAAAGAAATATCGGGAACCTTTACCATTTCATGTATTCAGTGGATTAGAGTCCCTCTAGTGCGATTACGTGTTTGTTGAATTTAATTAATTGTGTTATTTACATGTATTAATTGAAATATAACTGAAGGACAGCATGCAGAAAAACCATGCATTGAAACCAAGATAATAAAAATGAGGAGAGAGAAAAGAACTCATCACCAATATATCAATGTACATACAATGAAAAGTAGGCAGAAAAGCTTTTCCCTTTCATATACATTATTCAAACATCACAAATTTGATACGTATCGCCACACGGCAAGGAAGAAGGTAGCGGACAAGACTGAAGGTAGCGGACAAGACTGAAGGTAGCGAACAAGAAAGAAAGTAGCGAACAAGAAAGACGGTAGCGGACAAGGAACAAGGTAGCGGACAAGGAACAAGGTAACGGGAAGCAAGAAGGTAGCGGACAAGGAACAAGGTAACGGGAAACAAGAAGGTAGCGGGAAGCGAGAAGGTAGCGGGAAGCGAGAAGGTAGCGGGAAGCG
>VCRD01000733.1:164795-193477 GCA_006783055.1 Trinorchestia longiramus
CGCGAGTGCAACAGGTTGGAGAGTATCGGAATCGAGTTTTGTGGCAAATCATGTGATCTGAAGACGCCTTGTGTGTGAGACTGGCCTGCGTACAAGTGAACATTACTAAGCAACACTGCATAAATAATGTTCGCCCAGACAAAAGAGTGTAACAGCCTAGCACCTCAAGAACGCAAGCAAGACAAGCTTGTCCGATGCTTGAAGCACCGTCTTATGCAGTCGACTAACAACAGCCTTATCATTTTCTAACTTGATACGTGGCATACCAGAAAAATTATCCGCACACGCACTTTGTTTGCTTGTTACAATTTTAAAAATACACACACCAAGTCTCCATACCTCACCCTTGAAAGCTACGCATTTAATCTATATCCTTGTATCCATAGCATGATGTGCCCTTATACCCTTGGCATGTTTTATCCTTGTATCCATGGCATAATATATCCTTGTATCCATAGCATGTTTCATCCTTGTACCCTTGGCATGACGTGTCCTTGTATGAATGACGTGCACGCACGCAGCTCCCTATAACGCAGGCAACCCACACGTGCGGAAACTAGAGAACAATGAAGGTTGTGGTTGACCACAGCTGTGGTGCGGTACTGACTAGCAGTGCATGTGAGCGAGGCATAAGGTAGGGGATGTGTACCGAAACGCCTACCTCATCTGAGAAGGTACCTTGAATGAGAGGTTTAGACGTATTTCATTTTATTTTTTACTACTCGCGTTGAATTCCTCTCTGCAAGTTATTTTTTACTTGCATAGTAAAACAGGGTGCCTAATGGATCTCCCTACCTAACACGAGTTTCAGGTACCTCGTAAGAATATTGGTCGCCAACCTCATAGAAGTAACACCTTCAAATAGTAAACCTTGAAAAGATAATTGTCTGTGCATGCTTCCCAAGCAAGCGACTAGCTGATCACAGAGGACGTAAGAAGGCTTCCTAAGTCATTCAATACCTACACTTTGCTTCAATCATACGCCTCGCCCCCTCAAGACATGCGCTGAGTCAGCTGAGCTGGCCATGCAGTGGTAGGGGACAAAAGTAGCTGCCAAAATACCGAAGATTTTATATTAAAGGCAAGCACGATAAGAGACTTTTCCGTTTACCCAATGCTAAATTATTAACAAGGGGGCCTTAACCATACGATCCTACTTTAGGCGTAACTTCACATCTGCCTAAAGCTGGAACTTTCAAGAGAAATTATTCTATTGTCAATTTAGAAAGATTCAATCCCACAACGTTGTTCTCCACCCACCTTGCTAATAGTTTCTACTATAACTTTCTTGTTGATATATCCAAAACCAGTTTATAGTCGACCATGGAATAAATCAGCCCAGGGCGTGGTATCAAACCAGAGAATCTTGCTCAGTTTTTTTACGCTTTTGGGTCGAAGTTCCTCTACCTGCTACACAGAAACGCTTCATGGAATGCAGAAAATGAGCCACTAATAATAACAGGTGCAAGGGAGGAATCGACTGACCGCAAGCGAACGTTTCCTGCGGACGAATTATTTGAGTTTTTTTTTATAAATTCAACCGGTATTAGTTTTGGCTGATATACATGTAACAGCATAGCGTCAAGGACTAATATTCACAGATAATTTCTACACTCATGACCAAAAGGCAATCCAACCGCCATTAGTAAAGGCTAATTTGCCTGTTATAGCTTAGAACCAATCACCAACACTCGCAAATAATTTCCACACGTAAGACCAAAAACTAATAAAAAGTGCAACGAACGTAAGCGTACCAAATCATTAGCATTTATTCACCAGCCAAACCGGGCACGTACGCCCCAGCACTCGTAAATATTTCTGTGCATACATCACTTGCTACCACATGCTTGCAGCTGATAGGACGACATACATGAGCAAGAATCAACGCATCATGCACAGCGTGAGAGAAAATTCACGTTAGATGGACTTCGTAACTTACACTTAAATGATCAGTAAATAGTAGTACACTAAATCACTGAATCAATCGCGCAGTAATCCTCTGCTAGGTAATAACAATATCCTCGTATCAGATATATTTCATGACACAGCTTGTAATACAGAGTACAACTGAGTAATACTCTCAAGTCATCAAGCATCTTCAGAGAGGTTGTAAATTCGTGTTTTCATGGCAGCATTGGGAGAAAACACGCACTTGCAATCATCATGACGGAGAAACACAATGACAGCTTCCAGGATAACGGCCCGATGTATATCAATGGTTCCTCATTCTCTTGATCGTGCGCATGCAAGTGTTTCTTTTTTTTTGTCTTGTGAGTGATAATTTTGATGCTTTGAGCCTTCAGAATATCCCCTAACACATCGTTTGAACGACGAAATTCCTGCAGTTCACATGCGTATTTCGTGCAGAACTTTCGACTGTTATTTTTTTCGCTGAAAGTTATTCGGATAAATTGTCCTGTTTATGTTTCTAAAGGCACCGATTCTTATCCTATAAAATCCCGGCTCCTCTTCAGATTTATGAGAATAACGTCAGCATTCATTATTTATGTGACCACTGGAGAGGAATTAAAGCTCAAGTACAAATTTTACTGCAGAGATTACTGTACGATAAACCAACCCAATAAGCTCGAGTAAATTAATAAAGTCTGAATAAATAGGAACATTTCGACTTTTTGCATGTGCTATACATGTCTACAACGTATAACAATGTAATGTTTTTAGCACAATACTCATCATAAATGAAGAAAACACCATTCCGATGTGTCCGAGTAAAATACAAAATTAGAATAAATGGGAATATTTGACTTGGAGCACGTGTTAAGAATCGTAGCGACTTCAAATGACCGCGACTGCTGACAGTCGAATGAACGGAGAGACACTTCCACTTCCCATTGTGTTTTTGTCTGTGTCCTGTGTTTTTGCGAGCGTTTCTTATTCTACAGGGTACGGTGGAACGATTTGACACGCTCGTAGGTTTAAGAAAAGTAAAATAGAGTATTGAAGACAAATGTTTTATTTTCAAAATTTTCAATATAATGGCATTTTGTTTCATTTCGTTTTTGCATTCGCTAACTTATTTTCGCTGTTTACCGTTTCGTTTATAGTCGTATTAGAGCTAGAAACGTTTGTCCATTTTGCAAGAGCTTGTACTGCAATCAAAGAGCGACATAAAACTCCCTCAATGCTTGTTGACTAACAGAACACGAGCTGTCAAGATGGAGCTAAAGAAATGTAACACACAAAAGTGTTTCTCCTTTAAATTCTGACATATGTAAGCTACCGCTGGCAGTGATGAATAAGCTCACTTGAATAGTAGATGATCGGATATTATAGCTTAGGTGTGTGTATTTTTTGTTTAAATTGACAATCTCGACTTATTTGAATAAAAAAATACAATAAAAAATCGTAGTCCAAAATATCACAAAATTTGTAGAGTGAACTGAAAATACCTCATGGATTGTATTCAAGGTATTAAACAGACTTGCGCATATGCTTTTAAAAAATTATCATGATTAGTACTCCTTCCGGTCGGAAATAGTTGGCCCATATCAATGTTGAAGTTTGCGGGAAATATTTGCTCCAAAAACAAATGTAAACCTTTTAGAAAGAATACTTGGAAAACTACTGGTTGTAACAAAAAGGTAAACTTTATTTTGTGATGTACAATAAATTGATAATTATATACATAAATGAATAACATTTCTTAATAAAATAAATAACAAAAGCCAAACTCTACATTGTAATTAAGTACATGAAATTGATAATGTATCAACAGGAGAAACATGCCTGCCACTATATTTACTCAATACTTGTCAACTTATTCAATTTTTCTGAATTGAATTTGAAAGAATTCCTTATCTTTCTAGTTGTACTTTCGACAGATGTTGAAGCCTGTAATTGTTGCCACCGTCAGCCAAAATAATCTGTTCCATTGGCTGCTGCAAAGTAAGGAAAATGTTGTTCAATGTTGATCTCTGTAATTCCTCAAAGTTATCTGTCACTGCTTCAATTAATTCATCAACGCTACGAGGTGCTTTTTTATGTTGAAGGGATTGGATTGAATTGAAATAGCCGATGTCAAGTACATTCTGGTCTGGACTGTTTTACGGGCTGCAGATCTCTCAAGAAGTGCCTGCAATACTGCTCTTCTCTCAGAAGCTATCAAATCTTTTGCCTTTCGGTTATACATGCACTTTTTATTAGTATCGTCTTTATTTGCCATATCCTGCGGATAATTTAAGAATTTTCATATATTATCTGAAAAAAGAAAAGGACAAAATTATATTAACTCTTAACCTATAATTTATTAAAGATTAAAATTTGTGTTCAACACACTGTGCACGATCGTCTACTGTACTCAAAACAGAAGTTTGTTAAAAGACACTAAAATGCGGGGAGTTTTCTCCTTGTGTAGCAAATATTTTCGACCGGTGAGAGTAATACAAAATGAAGGGAAACTCAAATTATTCCTAAAGCTGCAAAGATAAAAAACCTCAACAATAAAATCAGCACCAGACATAATTTTAGATTGTAATGACCCCTAATACTGATCCGCCACCCATCCCTGAGATTACTATATTTATTGTTCAACTTTATTTTTGTGAATTAAGGTCATCATCACAGAGAAGCTCAGCTAAGATTTAGCTAAAATAGCACCACTAAGGGAAACTATTTCAGTATTTCAATTCGCACAGCCAGACGCTTTCAAAACAGCTGTAAATATCTGCAGACGAAGAAAAGGTGAACTACGCATAAATATAGACACAAACTGGCGCGCGTAGAGTCGGAGCAGAGCTTCCATGAGAGGGAGATAAGAAATAAAAGATAAGGCCTATGTCTCTACAAAACTGAATTGGCGGCAACCAAACGCAACAAGCATGGCCGGATTGCCTACAACATGAGAGTCGTGCCTGTACGATTATTCGCTACGGCACAACAGCAAGGTAAAAGATGCAATAGGTTAATTACAGCTCAAGGTGGATACATTTCACATAAGTTACGCTTTACAAGGAGTATATGCTAGCTGCATGCGAATAAATGAAAACAACAGCTCCTTCTATAATGCAAAATCAAGCATCCGCGAGCATTTGTCTCATGAAAAATCATGTGCAAGTTATTCATTAAATTATTAGTCTATTCCTAGTTTAACCACCACAGTCTCAACACAAGCAATTTCAGCAGTGACGCACGATCTCAGGAGATAATCATTTATGTTTTAGAGTTACGCGTCTTAGAGGACATGGGAATAAGCATCAAAGTTGGTTATTCATCAAATAGTAAGCGCATGAATTGTCAAGAGACGTCTTACAGGAGTCAAATATTCATTCATACGAACTAAGTTCAAATCAAGAGTACTTTAGACACAAGTTCCAGCAGCTGACATGCAGTAAAATTACCCAGATACACACGCGAGAGTACTCTATAGGGACTGCCAAATAAGGTTTCCCCAATGAGCGTTAAACGCATAGCAAACACAGATGAAAACCGCCTGGCATGTCAGAAGCTATGAAGTTACACGTAGCCCTCGCTTCACACTCACATAACTACGGCAAAACATGCAACAAGAGACGCATTTTCACCATCTGTCGCATGCAGTAGACGGGCAAGAGCGACACAAAGAAGTGCTCTCGAAAGGGAGAGAGAGAAAGAGAGGGACTTCTTGAGCAGTAGATGAGAGCGAGATGGTGACGTAGCGGTGGCGGTATTAATGATGGCACTAATTCATGTAAACTGTACATAGATAGGACAAACGTCGATATGCAGTGTCGCGTCGGAATCCTTAAAATCTTGGGGTACTTTCACGTACATGTAAATGAGCTGCATTCAAAATATAAATGAACTAGACAGTTCCCGTGGAAATTCCACTAATTAGATTTGACTTGTTTAAAATTAGTCTAATGATGAATGTATAAAAGACACGACGAATGAATTTTATCTTCATATGTAGAAGTCGTAGCGTGTGTAGGTGCATAAAAGAAAGCAAAAACATGGCTTGCCAACGTGAACACAAAACACTGAACAGAATCCCGTCACTCATACGATAAAGGTCTCAGAAACATCCAAGCAGTTTTGCAAGAAGCTAGACACTTAAGCACATGTTTATGGCCACGTTGACGGAAAATCAAGAATAATAAAATACAATGGATTTTAAAATTGAAAGCCAAAATTAACAAAAAAAATTCCGGTTTAATAAAAATTTAGCATAGGAAAACTATAATTTTAAAAGTAACCGTACATTTGAAATTCTACGATCCTCCTGTATACATAGAAGTGTGTTCTTCATGTTAAGAGTTAACGCGTTTCCTGCGATTGCCTAGCCGGTGCAAATCTTTACTTTGTACACATAGTCCCTAGAAAACTTTGAGAAAATTACAGAACCTAACCTGAGTGACCCACCGGTGGGTTACTTCGCAGGAAATGTTACCTTTAATACAGCCTCATTAGCGTCATTTTATTAATTTCAATACCATCGGAACTTCTTCAACACGTTGACTCCGAAGAGGTACGTATGTGGGCCACTTAGGTTAGGTTCTGTAATTTTTTCAGATCCTTCTAGTGACTATGCGTACAAAGTGAAGATTTACACCGGCCAGGTAATCGGAGGCAACGTGTTAACTTCAACTCACCTGTAACGCAAATGTACATAACTTGGCTCAGTTCAACACGTGTCGTATTGCTGTCCCGTTTGGCGCGTCAACAACATGCAATTATTGTGAACAAAACTTCATACAGCATTGAGCTCATAAACAACGTCCAGAACAGCTGTAGCAACAAAATATGCAAGTGTTTGTCACTAATTTCAGACTCACCCACTCTGGAAATGTCAAACTTTTCTCAACTAAACAGACACTTTTTGGTTCAGAAAATACACAATTTTGAATCAGGATAATGCACGTGCTCGCACTTCTCAAGCTGCCCTGTCAGTCCTCAAAGCTGCCGACGCTAGCTCCCCTTTATCTTTGATGTGCAACTACAACACAAAATAGATATTGATATTCCGCTTACCAATGTCTAACCTAGTAAAGGCAATGCCGGTAGATACTTAAGAGTATCCCTATAAGGATACTCTTAATCCCTATGGCCATTAACCCTATAAGAACCAAGTTATTTTTTGGCTGAAAAAATATTGTGCACATTATCACTCATACAACAAGATAATTTCAGCTAAATTTTGAATAAAATATTCAGAATCTACGACCAAACTGCAACATTTCTCACGTACTTCATGAACGACAGTGGTCTATTAGCGGTTACACAGCTTAAAATAAAATCTTTTTATTAGTACACCAAGACACGTAACGTAACTCCGCCATTCAAACGATCAAATCATTTCCTCATTAATTTATTAACTAAGCGTTGAGGAAGACCAGGAGCTCTGATGACGTGTATTGATAAGGCCTCTGGGACTTGGAAACATTCCTCTGCAGCGTTACAATCATTTTTTGCGCACACCCTCAATGAACTTTGTCTTCATTTACGAAAACTTGGCATCAATTTCAGGGCAAGTTGCCCCAAAACAATCCCCACGAACTTAGAGTTCACGTAAATTAATGCTGATGAAATTCAGCACCGGCATCAGTTAAATTAGGCATGCTTTTACGTTCCGAAATTCAATTTCTTTAGTATTCGAAGTTCCTGATCAGTTTGAAGGAAATTTTACCTAAGCGAAAATCACCTTTAATGCAATTTGACTTTAATCAAAAATATTATAAAATCTTGCTCCGAAATGATGACTCGCGCTGCTTTACTTCAGCCCATGAACAATGCAGAGCACAAGTGGACGAGAAAATAATTCCAACACCAGGAGATCAATGAGAACGCGCTCACTGGGAACCACACTCCAACAAACACACACAACATTCACGCACGAGTATCAGTTCATACACGCATACACAGCTAGTAAAGTTGGCCTTAAAGCGGTGCGTACACACGGTGGCTCATCCCATACACGAACACGCACGAGCTGCAGCAACGCACACGCAGTTAGTAGACTCGGCCTTAAAGCGGTGCGTACACACACACACACACGGTGGCTCATGCGCGCGCACACACACACACGCACACAGGGCAGCAAGGAAAAGAAGACCGCCACCACCACCTGATACTGAAGGTCTCACTACACCCTAAATGTATGTGGCACGAAGATGATGATGACGATGATGATTAAGAAGAAGACGATGATGATGAATGTACTTCTGGTATACACCTCGTATGGCAGAGAGAAATAGAACAATGATCGCAGCAGACACGGTTTGGTTGAACACAGGCATAAACTGTTCTCCAAGTGCCAACGAAAATATGAAGTTTCATTCGTTGCAGACTACAGAAGATCTCCCTGACAAAAAAAGAACAATGGTACGACCCAAAACATTGCGTGGTAGAGAAAAACTAGAATGTATTGTCAACAGGAACAATGAGTAAACTACAAGGATAAACTCAGAGGCATCAAGAAAAACCAAACGACATCATTAAGCGTGCTTGATATGCAATAGAAAGGTTGTCGAGATGGAGAATTTTGAGAACACGTACAAATCGGGGCATTTCAAGCTTAGCGTTTCAATTAATCTGATCAGTGTCATGTATACGAACATCAAAGTTGTCAACTATACTTAGCTAAAATATCCCACAAAATTAGCCAAATCACAATAATTGAAGCTGTTGCTTGTCTTTAAAGTGGGATTTGAATCTGTGTATGTATGGACTCGATCAACATGCACAGATTTGAATAAACAGGTCATGACTTTATACTTTTTACGGTGCATAAACTATCCACGGACACACAGATTGCGCTTCATTCTTCCTTCAATTGTGAACAGTGACCAGAAGGTAAGCGGTGTTGATTAGTTTACTTAAGACAGAGGTGGTAATGCACGATGTGCTTTGAAGAAGCAGGCACTACAATTAGTGAGAGCTCTGCTGCTTGTGTTGCTGAGCATCTCGGTTGCCTTACCAACACCCGTAACTACCAGTAAGTTACTGGTTACCATATCAACAACCTAACTCAAGTCTAGTTACTAGAATGTGTCGTAAAAACTAGCAAGTTATTTGTTATCCAACAACCTAACTAAAGTCTAGTTACTAGAATGTGTAGTAAAAACTAGTAAGTTATTTGTTATCCAACAACCTAACTCAAGTCTAGTTACTAGAATGTGTAGTAAAAACTAATCAGTTATTAGTTATCCTACCAACCGCCAACTAACTCCAGTCTCGTCACTAAGAATGTGCTTGGAATGTGAGCTAGCAGGAGTTCAGTCAGAAACACTTAACACGTTGACTCCGAAGTGGTACGTATGTGTGCCACTTAGGTTAGGTTCTGTAATTTTTTCAGATCCTTCTAGTGACTATGCGTACAAAGTGAAGTTTTACACCAATCAGGCAATCGGAGGCAACGTGTTAAAGAGTCAGGACGATTCACTGTCATCTCTGACACGCCTTCCTTCACAGTTTAACCCTGTAACACGTTAAGTGCGGTTGCCTAGCCTGTGCAAATCTTTACTTTGTACATAGTCACTAAAACGCTTTGAAAAAATTACAGTGTACGGTGACTTTTTTTTACAGTGACGACCAAATTATTTCCGGACTGACCACAATGTTGCGTAAATTACCACTCATTTTTATGTAACTTTACCGTAATTTTGAATGAACCATTTAGAACATGAGAGTAAACGGAATGATTATCTCTAGGCACACATGTTCCCATCTGGCATGGGTTAACAGTGAAGTAACTACTAAACCAGTAGTAGTAACTACTGGTTTAGTGTGTGAAGCAATGCATGTTACTTCACACACTCGTTATGCTTGTAGAAACATTTGTAGCTTTCGAGGACCTTCTCGTGCCAACGTCTGCTCCAATGAGAAGAGACTGAGTTTAGCCATCCTTCCAGAACACAGAATATCGAAAATTGCGTCTGTAAAGCTCAAACAATCCAACATCATCCAAGTCAGTGCTGTTAAATATGATGCAGGGAGGGTGGGTGATGTCAGAGATACGTTACATCACTGAACAAACCTTAGTAAATTGCAGGCTAATTAACTAGCTAACTGCCTGGTTAACTAACTCATTAACCAATTAATTAACTAAACTAAGTGTTTCCCAATTTGAATAATAACTAAATTTTCAATTAACTAGCCAGTAGGTTACGTAGAACCTTGAGAGGAGCTCGGAATCCTACCAACGCAGCCTAGTCCACTGAATGTCCCATCATAGCAAAGCGGTTGTGTTTTCAGAAGCAAGAGCACTGAATGTGCAGCGTTTGCATCAATGTTGCGTCGCTATAACGCTCTGTACTACAGCAAAACATCCAGAGAACTTGAAAAAAATACATCAGTTTTTAAGTAAAGTTCAGTTCAGTATACGATAATTATGAACACATAAAATGCGCTTACAATTTTAACGACGCGTCACGAACACATAAAATGAAGCACAGCTAAAATTCACAAAGAAATTGTGATAACCGAGAAAATTATCATGTCGCTATAGTACAAGGAGGTCCACAAAAACCATGAAATTTCATATTTTCATGTATTTTACTTCATCAATGAAGTAAATAATTAGCATACAGGTACATAACTTTTTTGAATTATTTTTTAATTACACGATACACAAGTTATCAAGATGTGATTATCCCCTTCACGAAAGAGCATCAAATTTTGGGACTAAGCAATACCAAGAATTTTATGAAAGTTTTAGTTCGATACCTAAAAAATAATTTACCTAACAAATAAAAAACATAGCTTAATAATTAAATAATAAAAAAAACTGTTTACAATTTCCCACAGTTAAATAACCTGATCGAAATTTCGCATTTTTTTGTAGCCCCCCAACAGTAGTAGTAGTACAATAATAGCGTCCACGGTGCCTCCCTCATGTGACATTCTGGTGGCGCCCAGACGTGGCAACACAGCAATGTGGGTCGCCCACAACTCACCTAAAGCGAGGATAATGAAGTTCTGGTCCAACGAAGCAGCGTCTATTAAATCCTGTACGCGATTGCGTTAATATACACATAGTGTACCTCATGTGGTTACGAAAAATCAAATAAAATTATTCCCCCCAACCCCCAAACAACCAAGAAACACCCAAGAAACAAGGAACCTGAGAAACTCGGACTAGTTTATCATGCACTAGATGTATCATTCTTCCTCTTACACGAATGACGAGGATATAACCAAGCTGAAGAAGTTAAAAAATATTTCGTCAATTGACGTGGAAAACCATGAACTGGTTAACTTATTCGTCGTTCTTTCTGAAGTATAATAGAAATATGTTTCAGCCCAGTATTCTGCATGTTTCATGCAAAATCAGAGTGAAATTACATTACTATGCAAGTGATATTCTAAGTAATATTTCGTTCCGTCAAAACATAGCTTGGTCTTTATAAGGTTTAATCGACGTGTAAGAAATGATCCAAACTCAATTTCCACACATAATTAAGAAGTGTGAAAATTGTGACTAACAAAGTTACTACATCTAGTATCATTATTGATGCATACCCAAACCGAGTCCACTGAAAACATTTAGCTCATTTGCCGGGGTATAAGTAATGTAAACAAGCATCAGTGTGTGCTGCAACATGTTCAGAGGTTTAAGGTGCGCATCTAAGTGTGAACTTCAGGAAGATATTCAACCGTCGCAGCATTAGTAAACATTAATAACATGTTTCACGTATGTTCTCTCCTCTGCATACTGAGGTGAAAAATGAAGCAACAATCAACGCACTTGCGATACTTCTCAGGGAATCCGATCTAGTGAAGCAAACTAAGATCCGTCCTGAGGTGCCTTGGATGAAAGACAAGACGCTACAAGGCAGAGAATCTCCGCTAAATTCAGGAGAGACGCTGAAATAACTTGATTTTCAGTATAAAATATTCGCTGTTTGGAATTTGATTTGATGATTTTAGGCACGTGATATTTTCATGAATGGTAAACACGGCGATGAGAAGAAATTTTTTGTCTGTCAAGTGAACTGCTTAATTTAGGCAATTACGGTGAAGCTCCGTTAAGATTAAGCCTTGAGTGTCACAATTATAGCCGGCAAAAAAATAAACATCAGAGCCTACATATAACACATTCACTGAACTCGAGTTTTAAAACTCTAAATTACAACGCATTTTGAAGTCAATTTAACAATACACGCGCATATTTATACAAACAGATAGGAATCATTTTCCGGTCCTCGAATCATAAGTTCCCTTCACGTAACTACCTTGCAGAAATTATTATTGGAAATAAACAGTTTTGTTTTCTTGGTTGTTTGTATGAGGCGCGCAACCTTCAGTCAGTGATCAAGAGAGGGTGCGCTGCCACAGCCCCGTAATTGCTTGTCACTCGAAGCATCAAAAGCAAGCACATCAGATATGAAAAGTTACAAATTCTCCATTGTACCGGAGAGAGAAACGTCAACTTCGCAATGACCGATCCTTTCCGTAACTTGTTAACACGCTACACCAAAACGCTTAAATTGTGTTTTTTCAAGTTATTTTTTCTTTTACATCACGACAAAGCATGCTATTCTCCGTAAATCTTAACTGACCGGCTTACATAGAGTGAATTTTCGCATGAAAAACCGTTACGTATTTAATAATTCGTCCTCTTTAAAAGTTCATTATAAATTATTTAAAGTTTAAATTAAAAGTAAGATTGCTCATGAGCGTGAAGACATAGAATAATAACAGAGACCCAAAATAGCAGCAAAGAATATCTAGGATAACAGTATAAATGCATAGAGTAACAATATAAATGCCCAGAGTAACAGTATAAAGGCCCAGAGTAACAGTATAAAGGCCCAGAGTAACAGTATAAAGGCCCAGAGTAACAGTATAAAGGTCCAGAGTAACAGTATAAAGGCCCAGAGTAACAGTATAAATGCCCAGAGTAACAGTATAAATGCCCAGAGTAACAGTATAAATGCCCAGAATAACAGCATAAAGGCCCAGAATAACCGCATCAATGCATGGAGTAACAGCACAACTGCCTAAAATAACCGCATAAAGGATCAGAGTAACAGCACAACTGCCCAGAATAACAGCATAAAGGCTCAGAATAAGAGTATCGAGACACAGTCGAGCGCCTGTAGTCACGCCAGTGTATCCAGGATACGCTAACACGGGTCGGCTGGACACGCGTTACTCATTAAATTATTTCCAGACGAGGCTGTTTATCACACGGCCTACATCACGCGTAGCACAGCACACCATTCATCATCAGTCATACAGTAACCTTCAACTAGCCGACCCATACCATAGACATCAACACTGTGAACGAGAAGCCTGGCATTGATGACTGATGAAGTGTACACCTGAAATTTGCAAGTCCAAAGAAATGAAAGAGTTTCTTTATGAAAGAATTCGACTGGGTATTATTGTTGTGATTCGACTAGAAAGTTACAGACGCGTGGATGTAAGGCATAAGATAGCTTGTCCAAATTATTATAATTGAGTATCCCATGGATACAAGTAATTGGGTGTTTGTGAAAGATATTGAATTTTACGTATCACATACAAAATGGGAACTTCGATATTAGTTCACATGCTCGCATTATGCGATGAGCATCGGAATAATAGCGTCCTGTCAAATTTATGCACGTCATATATCAAAAACACAAAACTCTGATCCCAGTTTTGAAGTCACTCGAGACCATGACGCACGCACCAGCTGAGCGTCAACACCCATTTTCAAGTCAAAGCTTTGTCTACTGATGGCAGCTGTCGCTGTGATCGCGTTCACAGCACGCAAAGCTGACCGTGAACACGACGGTGGGCAGCAGCATCCACAGCTACCGCCTGATGACAGTTCACACACAGGATGCCGACCGAGTAGAATAGAATAAGGCAATAGAAACGAGCCGTTTAGCCCATTCTTGGGTAGCTACATAAGTCCCAGTCGGATGCCAGTCATAGCTGGGCTGTGTTCAGTGACTGCTCGAGTATAGTGAAGAACAAACACCGAGAACGAGAAGTTCGATTCTACAAAATGCAAAATCGAACGCTTCACAACTTCGCATGATCATGTTAACAAATTATCACACGAACATCGTTTCATTTCTCTTCTGGTGGACGACTAAGGTCACATTAACTTAGTAGATTACATAACTCTTAAAGATATAACTCGCATTAGCTCAGATAACACAGCTATTAACCCTTTCGGTACCATGATGCAAATATCAGAACCTTTTCAACATATTTAAAATCAAATTTTAAAAAGGATGCTTTGTGATGTTTTACGGTCACTGCATTGTCCTGATCAAACTGTAGCTTGCACTGCCCTACCAGCGTTTGCACAGACACACGTGTTGCTCTGCATCTTAATAGGCGAAAAATGACTGCGGCTACCATAGATGCCGTCGGGACCGAAAGGGTTGAACCACTCAGACACAGATGTACCTTCGTTTACACTCAATCTCCACGGCGTTACACACTGAATATTCCGTATGAACTTCATATTTATTTTGACCGAGATTCATTAAAGTAAATCTTACCACTAACTCGCACGCGTAGCAGTGATACAAAACTAGTACTGATAGTACGAGTACAACGATGATCAGTGTCTTCGGTGACCTAGAGAGCGCAGTGTGTTGCCAGAGCGATTGGCTAAAGGGAATGAAAGATTTGATTGTTATTACGATTTATCCTTGAGAACCAAGTAACGGATCTTGCAAACTGATAAAGCCACCTCTAGTTTTGTGACATACACCTACCGTCGGAGTTACAGCCGAGTTTGGTGCCGAAGTCGAACCTTTGAAAATCTCCTACACTACCATTGAACGTAACGGACAAGTTTTATTGAATAAAGTACCCGCATAATACTGTAATGTGTAGACGTAGTCATTTTCTTCATCTTCACCATACTGTACACAGGACTGTAATCGCTAGGTCGTAAATCACATATACTGCTCTACTGATACGTCTTGTCTCTACTGATACATCCTGCCTCTACTTATACATCTACAGGATGAAAAAAGAATTAAAAGAAATGATAATCACGAGTTTCGGCTCCATTCTGAAATAAAGCATGAGATGCTTTTCATTCAACCCAGGCGGTTGCAGTGCATGATAATCGGCACAGGTTTAAAATAGGAATAATTCCGTGCGTTAGAATGCCTAGTTCACTGAAGAGCACACTCCACACACGTGCTGTGTAGCGCTACCCACAACTTCAGGGTGGGTACACAGAGACCTCCACACTCCCCGTCTACAAATTCCACCGCCCTAGCAATTATGGGTGGAGTTACTGCACAATGGCAGTCGATTGGAAATAAAGCGTTAGCATGAAAATGAATGATTTTTCTTTTCATTACGAAATTTACTCGTAATTAAATTGTAGCTGTTTTTCTATTAAATTAACATCACGATGATAAGCTAGTCTTACATCTCTCTTTCTTATTCAAACAAAAGCATTGTCATTACCAAAAAGTATTTCACAGTCCAATCGAACAAATTGAAAGCCGAAAATTTCACAATACTTAAACTTCGCGGAGACTTTCAAACAGCTTACTCACATCGCCTCTAAAATTCACTACGAATTTTTTGAACGAAATCAGTTAAACTCTAACCACATCACATCCCTTGAACGACCGGATATTGAGAAGAAATATTATTATTTAGGAGTAACTGTAGCGCTGGTTGTGTTCGGAACCACTACGAGGCAATTACTGTACTGTGTTGAACACTAACTGTACTGCAAGACTGTGGATTTGGAGCCGGGCGAAATAAGAGCTGTACAACTGAAGAGTCGGAGTTGGACTAGGTAAAAATTCAGAAGTTGGGGGATTGAAGTTAAAATTCCACAGCCCTGCAGTAGAGGAACCAAATTCCTTGACTGGAAGAAGCGAAGCCACGCTGTTCCTTGGCAGCCTACACTGCATGAAGCAATGTTTCATTGCAAGCTGGTCACGCTGTTCCTTGGCAGCCTACACTGCATGAAGCAATGTTTCATCGCAAGCTGGTCACGCTGTTCCTTGGCAGCCTACACTGCATGAAGCAATGTTTCATCGCAAGCTGGTCACGCTGTTCCTTGGCAGCCTACACTGCATGAAGCAATGTTTCATTGCAAGCTGGTCACGCTGTTCCTTGGCAGCCTACATTGCATGAAGCAATGTTTCATCGCAAGCTGGTCACGCTGTTCCTGGGCAGCCTACACTGCATGAAGCAATGTTTCATTGCAAGCTGGATTGGTTTCCTCCACAGGTTACTAAACCCTTTCGTTGCCGTTGGGTTAATATGTCCCAAAAAAACTTGAAACATCGTTCCCTTTAGTCCCATATTTTGCATGTTTCGTTCAAAATGACGGCAAAATCACATAGATTAGTTAAGATGAGTGGTAATTTACGCAATCTTCTGATCAGTATGAAACTAATGTAGTCGTGAAAGTGTTAAGACAGACATGTATGGAGGGCGAGCTTCTGGTTGGTGCGGTGGAAACACCGAGTGTACACACACACATGAATGACTATTTTCAACAGCAGGTCCCGACACACACAGCCTACACAATATCGCACGTGTTACCTGAAATTTCTGGATTAGATCACAGTGAGGATGGATACCAGAGTCTGCAGAAAACTGGACTTCAAGCAGCAATGAATATACAGTGCTTGTTTTAGAGCAATGACCGTAGCTTCATGATGACGGAGTCACGACAGCGCATTCTTGGTCCAGCATCAACACCAAATGCTATACAAAATACTTCAATATAAAATACATAAATGTTAAATACTTTGAAAGGAAGCGCGTAAATTTGTAAAGCCTACAGAGCAGAGGAGAGCATTTTACATAAGTGCTAATAATAAAGAGGAACAAACAAATACTCCGCAGGAACACAAGTAAGGAACCGTCAATGTGGTAAGAGTTTACACTGCACAGAGTACCGTAAATATTCCCACTCAAACACTCCTAACACTAAACACACTTGTATGTGTATGCCAAAATATTGTAGCTACGAGTAATAAATGTACAATAAAAAGTAGCATTTTGTTAAGTGCCTCTTGGCACAATTCTAAAGCTAAATTGATACTATCATAATTGTTTTAAGTGAGTATTATTAAATATTCTAAGCATAACTAAAGCTCTAGTACAAACAATAAACTGGCATATCTGGCAATAGTTAAGATTTTGGCTTTGTTCTATCATCTGATCTTATCGTAACAAAGACTAACTCTCCTCTATCAAATCATGTGACCATGGAATCTTAATTTTAAGAAACTAGACTTTTAAACTGTGTGTACTTTTGGCAAAAAAATTATCGATTACTGAAGTAATGGCCTCCAGAACAACCTTCAAAGCCAACTGATGCCATCATGTTGGAGAACAACACCTACTGATAACTTATGTAAGATGTTAACTAAAATATTAGAGGCAAATATCAAAGTTTAATAGAACGCTACATGAGAATATGAAAGTGTCCCGGAACCCACAAACAGCAACAAATATTAAATTAGTAAGCTACATGGTCACATTTTGGGTAGCAATGGCATTAATATTTAATACACATACTTTGTCTATTAAAAAAACTCATACACACAATAGTAAAGAAAGACAAGCAGAAGTACAGCACTCATGTGTATAGTTAGTGCAAAAATAAATACACCTCATCCACACCATTGAATGGAGGACAATAAAAGCTACACAAAAATGAGACTTATTGCTTAGTTATTTCTCTGAGTGCACCTTTTTACCAAAACCTGAAAATACAGAAGCATCCAAACAGTTTTGTGTAGCAGAAAATTGTAATAATGCATATAAATTCATTTAAAAATGGGTCTCACATACTACAAATGTCTTGCAATGAGAATAAGGTACATGCAATTAAAAAAACTCCATAATAATGGTGATACAGGTCAATAGTTATAGAAGGAATAAGAGTAAAACCTAACAACTGGCAAAGCTCCAGTGCTGCACTACAAATAAAGAGTTGTGAAATGGATCAAGAGACCAGCTTTACATGGATTTCTTCAATTGATCATGAAATTTAACTTGTGCTAGTCTGATATTTATATTTACCTTAAAAGTATAATGCAAAAATGCTTAGCTATTATACAAGTTCACATTTGAAAATGAACAGCATACTTGAGAGCTGCAGTAGTTTCATTTGAAATTCATGCATGCAGTTCAGCATCAGAGCTAGCAAATTCAAAGCTAACTAACAGAGATCATATAAGTATCTACAATTAAGCAATTTTTATGCTTTTCAATGCTAGTCCAGGTCGAGTCATTAACACATTTCCTACAATAATGTTTTCAATTAGTGCACACAATTTAAGTTTTTGGTAGCAATACTGCACCACTAAAAACAACATCCAGCAAGAACACTTTTTTTCAAAAACAAAAATATCTATTTTTAGCACAAGGGACACTTCACAAGAAAGGAAATCACAGTGACCTCCCTTACTCCAGAGGGTCACGTTGCAGGAAACTTGTTAAGGGTATGCCTACCTCTGCCACTTTACATGCAGCTTACATTGCAGGAAACTTGTTAAGGGTATGCCTACCTCTGCCACTTTACATGCAGCTTAGCTAACTTCTTCAGCTGTTTCACTACCCTAAAACTCTAGGCACTACACTTTAAAAACAAGAAATTAAAGCAAAAGGTTTTGCTTAACAAATTTAATAATAGCTTTACTTTAACAGCAGTTATGTCCTTTAACACATTCTTTGTGGTATAACCCACCGGTGGGTCACTCAGGTTAGGTTCTGTAATTTTTTCAAAGCTTTCCAGTGACTGTATGTACAAAGCAAACATTTGCACTGGCTAGGCAACCGCAATGAATGTGTTAAAACAAAAGGTTTTACTTAACAAATTTAGTAACAGTTTTACATTAGGAGTGGTTATGTGCTCTATGGGCCAGACTGAGCAACAGAAACTAGCACACATATACCATATTAATTTCTTAGAAGAAACAACTTCTGCAGCACACCATCCTCAAGAATTATATTTGGCTATAAAATTACCTTGATAGCCGCAGGGCTGAGGTACAGGCTCTGGTGCACCAGTCTGAATGCTGGAATTC
Organism: Trinorchestia longiramus; assembly: GCA_006783055.1. Taxonomy (NCBI): domain Eukaryota; kingdom Metazoa; phylum Arthropoda; class Malacostraca; order Amphipoda; family Talitridae; genus Trinorchestia; species Trinorchestia longiramus. Next base: position 183,758 of record VCRD01000733.1, read on the forward strand.
ATCAATAATCAAGACAATTTGCCAACATTAACATAAATATACTGGTTGCATTATGAAAGAGTTTGGAATAAGAAAATTATATTGTTCATTTCTCTTAACAGACTTGCATTTTATAAGTGTTCAGCTGCCCTCCTCATCTTGAGGAATAACAACACAAAGTCATCTCTATGAAGTGGGTGAACTGAAAACAATGATACAAGGTGTATGTCAACTGTAAAAAGATGAGGCTTAATACTTGGTGATTTGAGGTTATTGAAAATTAAGTAATGATTAACAGAAAATTTGTTAAACCTTGTAAAGAACATAGATTCCTGAACATTTTTTACTTGTAAGTTCAAGACACATAATATTTGCATTACAGTGTAAATGTTACAAATAATTATTTAATCCCCAGCTTTCTATGTGGTCTTCACAGGAGCTTTGTCTGTAGCATATCAACATACGTACTTGGTTTAAGGGACTACAGTTGAAGAATTTAGTAGTGATTCACGGGTCTTTCCTAGTAGTGATTTCATTTCAAAACATATCTCCATGCAACACAGGTACCTAGTGTACAAATACAAGCCATAACTAGCCTGACAAAAAAATACTTAGATAGGAAATTGTCTCCCAAAAAATTGCAATGAAGCATAGGTTTAAAATCTTACACCTACAATAGAAAAAAAGATGATGCAATTTCCTTCAAATATGAAAGTGCATTTGCTGAACAGTGTCATGGTGGATGTAAGTGAAAATGCTCCTTGTAAATACCTGCTTGGTGGAGGTACTCCTACAAGCACAGTTGCACATACATATTAAATTTAGTAAATGCACAACAAACAGGATGCTGCATCACATGTTGGGTTCAAATGAGAATAAATAGACTACATGACATATCATACATTAGATATGATAAACAAAATGCTATACCACACATTGGATTAAAATGAAGCGATTGATAGGCTACTTGACGTATGAAATGTTGATTAAGAAATGCAAATCGTATGGTGTGCCACAATGAAAGAATTTCTGTTTTAGTTGATGTATCGCATATGAGTAATGAACACTTTTTCAACCAATGAAACTCAATAAGTGACCTAATAAAGTTTCAGCAAACTAAAACAAGGTATTTTCTGCACCAGCTAATGAAGTCTTGACAGCTTAATTTTAGTAGCTACAGGTTATTCAAATTACACATTAGAATCACAACCAGCATGTTTTTTTTGTCTCTAAACACCCCTTTAATCACACATTTTTCAGCTTACACGTAAATGAAATGAGCATTGATTTCTTTCATTTTAATAACCAAGTTGAACAAGCTTCAATGTTCTGTCAGTGCTCTCATGATCAAAAAAGCATGCTGCCTAACTCGGACATAATTCATGAAGGTTAAAACCTGCTCAACCATGTCAAAATATAACAAACTTTCCATTATTTTAATGTTTTCTTGCCTAATGCATGTATGCAAGCAACTACATCTTGGAGGGCATGACAACCAATATACAAAGTTTTCAGTAAATGCCATACTTATTTTTCTTATGCACAGACCACCTTCTTAATAAAGGGAGAAAATGCCCAGGTATCATATTTTGCTAAATTAACCTCAATTAGCAGCTAAATAATTTGAATTGACCCATTACCCACCAGCATCCCATTATTGGGACAGTTAAAAAAATTAATATATTTCACTAATAATTATTAGTAAACATTTATTAGTATAGTATTGTTGAAATACACCTATTCTTCTAACTAAAATCACAAGTTTCCTATTTTTTGTTATATTTGCAGAATTATTGACTGTAATATTGACCAGTTTTTTAACCATTTCAGACATAATCCAGCACCTATTGGGTTAATGCATCTATGTACAATATGGTAAAGAGAAAAAAATGATAGTGCATATTAGAGTATTATGTACGTAGGTCCTTGATACAACAAAGATTTAGCATTATGCATCAAGGTAGTGTATCAGTGATTTCATAAGGTTCAAGTTATGGCTAATTGGTCTAAACCAAACTCAGTCACAGACATACAGTAGATGTATTCAACACACACACATTGAAGCTCTATTAAAATCTAAACTGCTACTCCCAGCTCAGTAAGAATGCTACTCTGCAGAAAATATTCAGAGCATTTACACAGTCATCAATTGAGAGTTTAAAAATTGTACATTTTTCCAGAAATTCAACATTACTCTACCTGTGTCTTCTGCAGTAGCTTTCTTTACACACACAGCACTGCCAGGATTTCAAGTATATAGCAACAATATTGGTCATAATAATTTATTTTCATTGGATTGCATTATTTAGTAAGTTTGTTATAATCACTAATGAAAAAAGTGCATCTCTGATAGAATTTTGGTTGTTTGGGGATGTTGAGACTAGAAGACAGAACTGATGTAGCTACAACCATAACCTCTCCTCAGGTGTCAGCAACACCAACAACAACACCTGCACATCACACTTCAAAATTCTGCTTGAACTGTCAATTATTTGAGAACATCAAAACAAAATTTCAAAACATTTTGGGATGTGGTTGTATTTAAAGGCCCTTAGTTTAAATGTGACATAAAAATGCATCAAAAAATACTCATCTGCATCATTGCAATACAATGCCTTGTATTTCTATTTAGTGAACAATGTGCAGATCCTTCCTCAATATTTAAAATAATAATAAATAAACCATTTCAACTGATTGAGCAAACCAGAACCCATCATTAGTGTTCAACTTAATTCATGAATGTTCCCAATTATTACCAAAATAATGACAAGCAAAATAACTAATTCAGAGTTTCAGAATATTTTACTACTTTATCATAGATATATATAAAATGCTAATTTTATTTTGAATGCTCAAACTTACTACCTGAATATTTTTTGTTCTGTTGTAAGTAAGATTCAATGTATGAGAGATGATCAGAAAATTATGTAATTCTTAAAACTAAGAAATATAATCATTATACTTGTAAAATTGTTTGTGTAAAATACCATGCTAGAGTTGAGTTATTAACTTGCTCATTCATATTAGCACTGTGGAATTATTAACATTATTAACTTGCTCATTCATATTAGCACTGTGGAATTATTAACATTATTAACTTGCTCATTCATATTAGCACTGTGGAATTATTAACATTATTAATTTGATCATTCATATTAGCATTGTGGAATTATTAACATTATTAACTTGCTTATTCATATTAGCACTGTGGAAGCAAGCAAATTAATTGAAGTAATGTAGTATTATTCTAGGAAACTCAGAGTGATAAGAATCACCTAACATGCTTAGCATATTTCCTTCCTTTCATTCATCAGATTTCCTTCAAACTAACTCAATTTACAACAAGAAATTGACGTACACAAGGCAATACAATATTGATACACAGCGCAAATTTCAAACAAAACATTTTTTTCTAATTTTTGCATACATATTCAACGAATTTATTAGATAGACTTGAAAACTGACAAAAGAAATAAAGTAAACAAGGAAGCTATATAAAAATAATTAAAATGAATAAGAACGTGATAACTGAGAATAATAAAAGAAAAAATGAATTAGAAAGAGAGAGAGAGAAGCTAAATAGGGGAGAGGGAGTACAAAGAAGTGAAGGGAGAGCGCGGGTGAGGGGTTCGATAGTCACCATTTTACTGGTGGCGTTCACACCGCCATCTGTACTGCAGCCCGCGCACTAGCATCAACTCGAGAAACCGCACCGTGTAGCATTAAAATGACAATAAACGTTTGTTCGTTATCCCATCTCACGAACAAATGCTTGCAAATATTCATAATCAAGGCATTGAAGAACAAGAATCGCGCGTTCTTTTATACATTAGAGATCATTACAATCGAATAAATCCAGAAAGAATTACAAAGGCCAACCGCAAACAAATTTTAAGTCAGTCTTTTTAAATAAATACACAACCAGTACAACACACACTATTTAACTATATATTTAGCCACATGTTATTAGTAAATGTGGATATTGAACTAAAAATAACAGTTGAATTGGGTTAACAACACTTTGATCCAAGAAATATCTAACGAGGCCAAAATGATCAGTGACGAAAGCTGACTCATTAAACTAGTTTCTTACCTCAATTTTTTCACTATGAAGACCAATTTCATGATAATCCACAGATGAGAGTATCCAACTTCAGAAGGAGTATAAACACTGGCCGAAAATCACTGTATCACCGAGTATTTTTCACTTATGGGCAGAACACAGAGTCGCAGGACGCGCCAGCCACAGAGACAACCGAACACTGAAGTATCTTTGCGCAATACCATCTAGTTCCGGAAAATCCAGAGGCAAACGAATTTCTAATAGAAGTTGTTGATGAAGAATATAAAAAAGCACTACACGATAGTATCTCAGGTCTGATATTTAAATTATTCGTGAGTTGTGAAACTAAGGGAATTTAGGTGCGGGAAATTTGTATTTTTTCTCTCCATATGCAATAAAAGTTTGAATTAAGTCTCGCGATTTCATGGTATCTCATCTGAAAATTTCTATTCCAATCGGTTGATATCAATTTTTATTGTAGCTTTATTCATATAAGTTTTTTCTTTACAGAAATCGATTAAAATAAATCCAATGATTAAATTTAGAAATAGAAAACCACGTTTTCTGTTTTGATCATTTATAGGGTCCCTCTTTAAAAAAATATTCAAATATCGTATTCAAGTAATCATAAATTATAAAACACCAAAAAGGTAATGAATACATGCAACAAGGGAGATAGAGATATACATATTGTAGTCTTCAAGTTATCCTTAAGCTAAAGTCCCAAAAATTATGAATAACCTATCTCTTAACAGAAATAAATTAATTTCCCTCTGTTCGGATAAGAATTTTTAATTTTAGTTACTTAATAGCTTTAGCTTTGCTCTATATCATGAAGCTACTTTTAAACAACAGTACACTATGCATCAGTAGAATGTTCCTCCTAAAATATGAACGCTCTGTAAACTAGTCCATTACGTCTACATGGTAATGAATAAGAATCTGAAGTCGTACCGTTTAAAAGATATGGTCATATGGCTCATATTATAATCCTTACTCAGTTCTCTAATTATACTTGTAGAGTTTTCATCAATGGCAGCCTGCAATTCCTCCGAATTCAGACATTTGGAGCAACCTTTTCTTCGTTTGTCCTTTAGACTGAAATCATCCACTTTGAAACATGAAAATCATCTTCTACAGATCTTTCCATTCACTGCATTTCCATAAGAGTCTTTGAGGGATCTTGCGGCTGAAATTGCTGTATTACATTTCTGAAATTCATACAACGAAATATGCATAATGTGTTCCTTAAGCAGTGAGCATTTGGGTCAACAGTAGTTATTTATTCAATAATTTCAGCTAAATATAAGAGACGAAATATTATTTTAGTGATTCAGAAGGCTACAGTTGTGTCATTTAAAAGTTAAATTGATCTAGTGATGCACCAAAATTACAACTCAAAAAAGGACGGAACCTTGGTTACAACCTGATTTAAACACCCATACAGAAGAAAACGTCTTCGACAAAGGCGTTTTCGAGAAACTATTGTCAATAAGAATGAACGCTTGTTCAGATTTTCCTCTTTAGGGAAACAAAATTTTAGCCTATATTTCAATCATCTTCATAATGTACAACCAAAATTGATTCTTCAATTATCATTATCCACCGATGTGACTAAAATTGTTCAGAATCTTTTATGATGATACAGTTACGATAATTTGTGAGACCTTCTACCATCTGATTGACATGTAAAGGTCGATGGTGATTCGTACAATTTATGCTAAGCTCTTCAATCAAAAGTCAAATTTAAAGACAATTAGCGACCAAGTTGAGCACTGTTGTTTATGTAGCACAACACATTAAAAAGAGATTATTAAAGCTGTATAAGCCGTCTACCAAGAATCACTGATATTATGCAGTATATCATCACAGTTGTTGGGACTTAATATAATATTGTGCATAATGGGTTGACATTTCATGTTCATCACAAAACTTATTCATTTATGCACGGTAATCATGAAATTCATTCATCACGCCCGTAATATGTCAGTTAATGGAGTTTCAAGGTCTGAAACATGTTCTGCTCGTGTTCATGTTCTTAAACAGAACACGTGTTAGTATAAATTTACTAGCCCACAGCCAAGAAATTTATCTCTTAAATAAATTTGCAGATATTTACAGATCTGTGATGCACTAGCGTCCAGATTTGGTCAATCACAAAAAGATTATCTTTCTTCAAGACGACACAATTTGAGGGCCAGCGCTGGCTGGAGCCCTTGTAACGGCCCCCAACTCCCAATACACACACACAACAGGGTGGCATGCCAGACTCCTCTCCCTGCGAACCAGGGTCGTCCAAACTAACTCCCTAAGGGCCACCCTGAGTCAATCAATGCAGAAGAATCAGCCAAGTGAAGGCATCACTGGGAGATCCAGCTAGTCATAAACAGCCCTCATTCTTAGCAGGTAGTCACATTCTAGTCCAGGAAACTGACTATTCGACATCAATGTCGCTTATTCCATGCATGCAATAAGAAATTTTTCATTGTATCCACAGGAGTCATTCTTCATCATTCTTATTAGACATTGTGGCAGGTATATTTGTGAAGCCCACCAAAAACCTAACATTTTGCCCACATGAGTTTTTAAAAAGAAATCTCTGATGTTCTCTTTGTTCTACAAGGTGTCCACGAAAAATGTACACACCGATGTACATAGTTGATGCCGATGTGTACATTTTTGGTGGACACGCTGTATTTTAGGTGGCTGTTACGAGGTAGTGTGTGTGATAGGTACTGTTATGCACCATTAATAGACACTGCCGCTGATGTCATTTCGAGGTGCCCTGAAATCACTGTACATACAATGAGATGGATGCTCTCACCGAACACTAGCTTCTGGTCTACTCTGTCATGAAATATCTGTAACTTTTTGGTCTTCGTCGTTGTATTCCAGATGAAGACAGCAGTATTGCAATAATTTGCAAAATCAATAGATTGGATGCATGTATTTTAAATTTTGGGATCGCATGTATAAATCTAATTCCATCACTAAAAGACTTTATTTATAAGGGATTTGAAAACACAATGTAAATGCATAAGTTATTTATCCACTTGAGTACAACAGACTTGTTTTTTTCTTTCCTTCAACACAAATTCTGATGTTTGTAATTATGTGTGTATGAACGTGAACTCATTAGAACGTTAGAATGAGTAGACATTCCTTCTAAAAATAGGTTGCTCATTCATTTTATGCTAAACTAGCAGACACACATGGAAAAATTCACGTATTTTTTACTGAAATTGTTCATTTGATTTGCCAGTAGACGCAGGCTTTGCGAAGGAGTTTCCACATTGAAGGATGTACTTTTGATATCCACAATACAATGTTAACTATACATGTATACCCTACGGAATTTTTACTCCTATCTAAATCCTTAAGACCGTGACGGAGAGACGGACCAAGCAAGCAAGCAACTCACTATGTATTAATAAACAGGGTGTCCACAAAAAATGTATCTACTGACCTATATATGTATATCGTAAAAGCCAAAAAAATAAATCAGAATTAAACTATTGTATGCCTGTATCATATATACGTATACCGGTCAGTGGATACATTTTTTGTGGACACCCTGCATAGTGGAATAATACTCTCAGCTTTCTTCAGCTTAATAATACTCTCAGTCTTCTTTGTTCTAGGGAAATAACTTCAAGCTGCTGAAGACATCTTTCGTGGCTTAGATTGTGGGGTCCAGAAATCATTTTCGTTTCTTTACGTTTAATTTGTTCTATTTTATTAGTGTCTCTTCGTAGGGTAAAAGACTAGAGTTGCACTGCATATTGCAAAGTGGCCCAACTAGAGCTTTATAGAGATGTAATATAATGTTCTTTGACTTGTATTCAAAGTTTCGTGCAATGAAACCAAGAATCTTGTTCGCGTTTCTGACGCTCTTTTATTAAATTACTTCAGCTAAAAACGGTACAAAAAACAAATATTTGGAATAATAAGCCCTGGAAGAGCTTTTCGAAAGAGACGGTAACATACGAACCAGAAATAACGGCCAAAAACTATTACCCAGAAACTTCAAGATATCCTAAGCTATGAACTTTTTTCCCGTTAAAATTGCCGCAACTTGGAACCAGCTGCCAGAAAACATAGTTTCTGCTGGCACTATGAACACATTCAAAAATCGTCTCGATAAATTTTGGATTACGAATCCCCCAGTATTACAACGTACTAACTCTGTGTCCCTTACTCCTCAGGGCCAGTGTATGATTGAGATAAATGCACGTGACAAAAATGCCTGACCGTGAGTGAAATGCGTGTACATGACTGAATTGACTTACGTGGTTTAGGTGTACGTGTATGACTGATCGATTTACTTTCGGCGTCATGGGACTTGGGTATCGACCCAAGAATGGGCTAAATGGCTCGTTCCTATTGCCTTATCTATTCTATTCTATGCAGTCATTGAACTTTTCATTTTCAATGTAATAATGGAATATGAGAAAGTAGCGCTACACATTCTACACAACCTTTATATAAAACACTGAAGTCAAAACCACTTCAAACCAAACTTCAAGTTTCATTTGTTTTTTTTAAAAAGTCCCTTATTTTTAGAATAAAAATATCATTGACAGGCATGTCTTTGTAGTGTTTATCACTTGTAGTGTTTTACTAAACGTGTGATATTTTGCTTACCAGTTTACACTATACCCTATAGGTATACTCAGTTGGAATGTATGTTCGAACTCGAATCTTCGTCCCGAATTTAATCATAATGGACTCTACTCTGAAGTTTATCAAAATGATAAATCACTGATACGCAGCATGTTCTATGGGAACCAATAAAATTGAACAGAAGTGAAAGGAAAATTGATTCCCATGGTTGAAATTTGACCGTAAAGCCATTGCACTGGTATGGCATTTAATGAAACTAAGGTTTCAGCATGAGTGTTGAACACAGTAAAAAATAGAATGTAAATCATATTATAATATGCATTAATAATACATTGGACAACGTTATGTTTAGCTTTCAGATATATTCGTAAGTTGTGTAAAAAATGGTGCCTATTTAACAGAGTCTAGTTGTGCCTGAAACTTTCCTTCCTAACTAAGTCTGTAGTTTCATCTGAATATTTTCTTACCAGCAAAATCTATTTTCATCTGAGTATTTTCTTCTCAACGAAGTCTTGATTTTTATCTGAGTATTTTCTTCCCAAAAAAGATTTAATATTCATCTGTGTATTTTCTTCTCAACGAAGTCTTGATTTTTATCTGAGTATTTTCTTTCCAACAAAGATTTAATTTTTACCTGAGTATTTTCTTCTCAAGGAAGTCTTGATTTTTATCTGAATATTTTCTTCCCAACAAAGATTTAATTTTTACCTGAGTATTTTCTTCTCAACGAAGTCTTGATTTTTATTTGAGTACAAGTATTTTCTTCCCAACAAAGATTTAATTTTTACCTGAGTATTTTCTTCCCAACAAAGATTTAATTTTTACCAGAGAATTTTCTTCTCAACGAAATCTTGATTTTTATCTGAGTATTTTCTTCTCAACAAAGATTTAATTTCTGCCTGATTATTTTCTTCCCAACAAAGATTTAATTTTTACCTGAGTATTTTCTTCTCAACGAAGACTTTATTTTTTTCTGCTTATTTCCTTTCCTCGAAAACTCTGTATCCCAGTCTATCATGGTGAAGCATGTTCGAAAAATGTGCGTAGTATATTTA
>VCRD01000734.1:33336-47272 GCA_006783055.1 Trinorchestia longiramus
TCAGTTATTATCATTACTTTGATGTCATCCAATTTGTCATTGAGGCTTCGCGCGTTGATATGTTTAATTTTGATACGATTTATTTTAGGGTATTTACTCGAAGTTGTCCATTCGTTACGTCGTGCAGAACATTTTGCATTTAAGTGTGGAGGTTCGGTGAGGTGCTGTTTGGTGTTCGTGGTGCCAGCCAAAGGTGTTGTGTTTACCTTTGCGTTATTGTCTAGTCATCTGGATGCTGAAATTTTATTAATGGACGCATTTTTTTCCTTAATGAGAGCACTATAGTTGTGGTCTTTCAGATGGACTAGTAAAGGGGATTTGTTTATGTTCTGTGGCATTGTAAGCTGAACTATTGTCTTCCATATGCCGCTGTCCCTTTCGCTGTACATAGATATGGATCGGTTTTTGTAGAGCATTGGAAGTAATTTGCGGGATGAGGTCCCCGGCTGCATGATCGAATATTTTATTATGGAGGTATTTCTGGACCAAAATATCAAGTCTACCACTGTTCTCGTCGATAAAATTTCTGTAGTGGTTTTTATTTCTTGTGCTCTCAGTTTCGATGGCTTTCATTAGAAATTTATAGGCCTGCATTGAGTTCGGTGTTTCGTTAAGTTGAAGGGCTAATGCATGGAGGAAACAGTGTCTGTCAGCCAAAGTGTGAGCCAATGTTACATTCAATGATTTTGTTACATCATCCAAGGAACTTCCCACATGGGTATATATAGGATTGGATGATGATTCTGAGATGTGATTCAGAAATTTACCGTGAGGTGGTTTAATATGGTTTGGAGTTTTCCTATCGTTATGTTCTTTGTGATTATTATTATGTTTGCATACATAATCATGGTACTGAGTTTTTATTTTTGTCGTTTGGCTGAATTTTTGAGGAGAAGGCGGCATTTTTATAGTTTTGTCTATCTTTGCATGTTTATTTGGATGTCTAGTATGACTTAGGGGTGATAGGGGCATGCGCAGTCCGTGCTCGTATCGTTAGAAAGTAAGGAGAATTTATTATTTGTTTGTACGTTATAGTTGTTAGCAATTGAGTCTGTGGATAGTTGATTTATGTGTATAAAGTGCTGATTCGGTAGACTGCCGTCATTTCCTTTTGAGTGCATTTTCATTTTGGGAAGGTCCAACGCGTGTAAAGCATTTACGTGCTTATTATTTGTTACTGTTTTAGAACATGTGTTGTTTATTTGGGTTGTATTCATTATTACGAGTTTATTGAGTGACTGTTCAAGATTAGTGTTTTTGTCTGGGATTTTTCCAGACCGTGAGTAGTACGGTGTGTTGAGTCGCAGCGTTGATTTCATAGCAATTTGGACAAGAAATTTTTGAGTTTCCTTTCTAATGTGAGGCAAGGTTTGGTGGTTCTTGATTGTCTGAGCGTGAGATAAAGCACATGTTCGGAGTGGAATAAATGTGAAATCCAATTCTTTGCAGAGCGTGAGCGCTTTACTCAGTTGTTGATCACTGCAAAAATTGACTATATAAGTACGGGCAGTGGAGTGTTTTGTTGCAATAACTTTTTTGATTTGAGTTAGGCCTGATTTTGAAAGGTGCAGGTCCCGGAAACAGATTATGTAATTATTAAGTTTTGGCATCCGATTTATAGTATGCAGAAGGTCATTAAATTGACCAGATGAGATGGTCTGGATTCGGCATATGGTGTCGACGTCATTTCTTTTAACTGTTGAGAGAATATTGTCTCCCACAAGTAAAGTGTTAAGAGGTCTCTGATAATTTGAATAGGAAGAAATAGTGGAGGGAGTTATAGGTATAAGGTCGTAAGAGCTGATGTGGAAATTTAGTTTAAATAGCTGTTCAATTATAAACTGAATGTTGGATAGAGCAGTGGAGACTGATGTCGGTTTAGGTGGTACACGTTTTTCTAGGGATTTTTGCAGCTGCGTTGCCGTAAGGGCCAGGTCGCTATTTAATTTGTGGATAACGTGTGAGCTCTTTATTTGCAAAGGATGCAGAGAGCCATCAAAACTAACGCTGTTACTAATATTGCTTTTCCCTCAGATTTGAGTGGGGACTCGGGTGGAGGTCATCTGCGTCAGATCATATTAACTTATGAAAGAATTTAGTTCAAATAAGTGGTTAATTATTAGATGGATATTGGACAGAGCAGTAGCAATTGAGGTAGGATGAGGGGGGAAGCGTTGTTGTAAAATTTTTGCTAGTTGAATTGCTGTTAAATCCAAATTGCTATTTACTTCATGGATAACATGCGAAATTTTTATTTGTAACAGGTGCAGCGATTCATCATAAGTAATTTTTTTACGTGCATTGGAAGCCCCCCTCTTGTTCGAAGCTGGTGTGGCTGACGCTGTAGGCCCTGTGTGTGCTGGGGTGTTCAAAATGCCGCGGACAGAATTAACTTGTACATTTGGATCTTCCGTCGTCAGTTTTGTTGACCGTTCTGGCAATGTTTTGTGCACTCCGCTGTGAGGGTTGTGCAACTTTTCGTTTGCGGTGAGTCGAGGTGCAGCTTTTGTTTCAAGTTCTTTGATTACTGAAGATGTTAATGGTTTGGGCAGGGTCTGCTGTGTTCTACACATATGTGTTGTGTTTACGTTCGTTACCGAAATACTGCGTTTGCGATCGAGATCCGCTGCAGAAATAGTTTTTTTTGAGGAATATCTATGTTTTGAAAGTTGTGTGTTTGCAGATGAAGCTGGTGCTTTTGCTGCTGTTTTTGAGCATATGTTAAAATCTTGAGACGGTGGCTGCGCGGGGGCCATTATTTGCGTTTTGCCTTTGCGTGTTTTGTGTGTTGCCGTAGTTTTGCGGTTACTGCAGACGTTCTTACTAGTAGGAGATGCCTCGGTAGACACTGTAGATGCAGATACGACCGCCTTCTTGGCTGCTGAGCGTGTCATATACGAATGCATGGTGTTTTTTTTTGTTTTGTTTCAGTGTTGCGTCACGTTCGAGCTTGGAAGGGAAAATCAAAGGAACCTTTGCCCGACATATGCTATCATTTAATGATTAATTGTGACTTGGGTAACGTCGTGCATTGGACTCAGTGTGGATACTGAGATTATATATGTAGAGTGAGAGGGAGAAAGGACGAGAGAGGAATAGAGCGAGAGAGAATGCCCTATAAAGGTGGGTTGGGGTAGATGCTTTGGAGGGAAAGGTGGAGAGGAGGAGGAGGTAGGCTTTGGAGGGTAAGATGCTGTGGAGGGAAGGTGGGGAGGTGAAGGGGTTTGCTTAGGAGGGAAGGAGGTGGAGAGGTAGAGGGAAGTTGTTCGTAGCGACACATGAGTGAGGCTTTGAGTTTCTTGCGCTAGGCAAGTACGAACCCGGTGGGAGGGGTAGGAGGTAGCGTTCATACCTATCCAGAGATGGTCAGTCTAGAACAAAGAACAAAGATGGCCTTCCTTTTGTACACAAATGTTGTTTTTCTTCTTTCTCTTCTTCTTGCAACGAGGAGAGTTATTCTTACATTTGCCATGGACATGTTTGGATTTATTCAAACTTCGATGGGTGATGAATTTGGGATTACTATCTCTTTTTTTTTATTAAACCAGTACCTTTGATTATCATTAAGAAGGGTGCAGACACTTTCACATTGACACTTTCTTTTGTAATAGTTCGTTTTCCCAATTTTATGTCTGGCCGATATTTCCACTGAGGTACTCAAAAATACTGCTTTAACTGCGTGAGCTTTCTTTGCAAGGTAGGGTAGGGAGAAGGGTAAGCTCTGCTCGACTGAGGGAGCTCTGCTCGCAGCGCGAGGGCCGTTCTTAGGCCTACCTACATTTTTGTCACTGAGTCAGACACTGCAAGCATTTGGACAGGATTATTACTATATTTTTGCTTAAAATTTCCACACATTCAAACTTTAAGTCATTTTTTTCCAGTTTGATGGGGGGCATATTCACGGGGATGTCAGTTTGATTTAGATGCTTGGTAGTACTGTTTTTCTGTCACACTTTGAATAATTTGAGCACCAATTTTCTGGTGCGTCTGTTCACGTGAACGGTCGAGAGAACACCTTCTTTCTCACGGGTAACTCTCGTCGATAAAAGTTCATAGTCAATGAACTTTATTTCCAATAGAGTAAACAGTACATATATATGGGGTTTTAAATTCTGAATATTAACATCTTATGAATAGTGACGGTGCTGATCAATAAGATCTTCAGAGAAGTAGTGATGCTACAATCGAGATCCCTGTCCTCTGTGCTGCAACTTGAAGTCGAAGCTCGTAGAGGCGTGCCGATGAGCGTGGTTGAGGTGTGGCTTATGCTAAGCGTCCGACGAAGCAGCTCTTGGAAATATTCTTCTAGCTGTCAATGGTCAGGCACAAATAAACCGTGACAGCTACGGGGAACGATTCCGGGTCTTACCGTATAGCATGCAGGTACCCTCACCAGTCTGCCACGCTGTGAGTCATTCAACCTACAAGTATTAAGGTAAGTGCCCACTGCCCCCCAGCAGTTCGGTCTCAGCTATCGCTCAGTTAGGAGCAATTCCATTCGCGCTTTCAGTTTCTTTCTGACGGGTAAGTTTCTATTGACAATGTGTTAGGGAGATTTGCATTTCACTTATATACTAGATATTTTTTGACCTTATAATTTTTGCTGAGCCTAGATGTTCCCCTGTAGGTTTAAGATTTTTTTTTTGAAGCAGTTTTGATACCATGTGTATTTGACAAATTCTATTGCAAAATTTCATTTCAGTGTGGTCACGTTTTCACTCAAATGATTTAAATTGTGTTTGAAGAAGTCATTGTGCTTTGATCCGTGTTACTCCAAGATTTGTGATTAATCCAATGATAGAATATTTTGAATAATAACTATTACGTCAATCATCAAATTCATTGTTTAATTTCGTCTCATTCAAGTCTCTACGTTCGAGTATTCATGACAGGCATACTAAAAGATCGACCAGCCATTTTAATACAGCTATTAAATTTCATGGTCTCGGGAAGAAGCTGCCTATCGACATATCATTTTGTGTTCCCTGTAGCAGCCAGCTAATTAGGTACGATGCTTTAGTGTTTTACTCAACAGTTGTCTTATTAAGTTGCTTTGTGATATTGATTCTTGTTGCTAAGTTGTGAATTTATTTCGAGTTACTTATTGGTCCTTATCCGGACAGGTTTCGGTTTCAGTTTCGCTTCTACGGATCTCAAGTTCTCAATTTTTGGTTTTCGATCTTGGCCCCAAATTCTCCACGATTTTGATCGTGTTCAATAATAAACCTGCAATCTACAAAGACGATCGTATCACTTCCTACGAAAAGCACTCCCACTAAACGACGACAACGAAAAAGTAGCCGTTTCTTCAAAAGCATACAATAAAAATGTTGGGTATGTATAATATTTCGATAAAAAGACCCTAGATAGCTAATAGGGATATGCGAGAAATAAGTTCGAAAACAATTTTAGCTCCCGATATCTGAGCCTTAAAGTACGTGTTGTTATTCAAGATTCAATATGTACAACACACATAATGTTTTATCCAAAGATACCTGGTAATTCGAAAGTGATAAATTTACTTAATACATACGAGTACCGTAATATTGAATCATTTTGGTGGGACTTATGCTGCTTTACAAATATTTCACTGGGTAATATTTCACTAATCGAGTAGTATACAAAGAGGCGAATTTATTTCATTCAGGTATTCATCATATAATCAATGGGTTTTCAATTCCTAATCCTAAAATCTTAAGACTAGTGATCATATATCCAGTGACTGTTCCTGACTTTCTTGTAACGAGAGAGAGAGAGAGAGAGAGAGAGAGAGAGAGAGAGAGAGAGAGAGAGAGAGGTTCGTGGGGATACGTTGCGATGATTTGGAAGTTTTTAAGGAAATAGTTGATGGAAGTCAGTCAGTCAGCCTACCTAGTGCCTGCGACATAGGCAGAGAAATTCGAGTGGTGCATGACGATTTGAACCCAAGGTATTGTAGTAGTTTAGAAGGCTTTAGCAGAGAGATTTCGAATAGGGCTCGTGGTTGCAGGCGGACCCGGTCCACTCTGGCCAGTTGTTAACTTGAGTATAGCGTGTAGCAAGAATGGTATCACTCTATGTACCACTCATATCTCTTTAATAGCCCTTTACAATATAAGTTAGCATCAATCTCATTCATCTCACTAAAAATTGGTGTAATTATCATCATAGAGTTTAAGCCTTATTTTTAGAGATTCATTGATAATTTTCAGTGATACCCTAGAGATATATTTTATTTGTAATAAATAATTAGTTTTGAGCGTTCTAAAAACAAAGGACCCTCAGTCTGTCAACATTTGGTATCGTCCTACCCTTGTTTCCGGTCCGTGTTACTTTATACAGGACTCGGTGTCGACGGCTCATGTTGACGCTCAAATTGGTGTGTGTTTATTCTGGATGTAAGCACGATATTTTAAGTATTTTAGACTTGTCGTAATTTTATGCTTAATCTTGCTATTTGTATCTGTATTCTTTGGTGTATGTTTCGATTTTCCTAGTGTCTACTTCTTCACTGTTGAACTATTAAAGCAAGTCAAGTGGTAGGAATTGTTTCTATAGGACAACTGTGATAATTCAGTGACTGCGCTATAATAGCAGTTATTTAATAGTATTCTCAATCACTGTGTTAATTACCATTTTTAAAGAACCTCATTTGAATAGGTAATTTCTAAAGACAGTATTGAATCTAGTCTGCAATGTCCTCAGATTGTCTGGTCTGGTGTAAAACTGGCGGAAATAGTTTATAGATTTGTGGGCCATATAAAAGCTATATGAATTAGAGAATGATAAGTTTTTAGAAAGCAAAAAAATACAAATGACATTGAATGCACATTTGTATAATTTACATCTATAAACAGTGTATCTCCATCTCTCTATCTGTGTGTGTCCGTCCCATTACTTCCTATTTATTACTGAAGAAAAATGATTGAACTGAAATCAGAACGGGTATGCATGTATTATAAGCATTGTATTGTGCAGCCACCGTGGTCGAGTGGTCTGCGGCCCGTGTTCTGTATCGGGTCTCTGCTTCATGTAGAAAGACCGCGGGTTCGAACCCGGCCATGGACACGAGCTGTTTCTCGTACGCCGCGCCGTGCACTCAACCCGCTAAGCACTCAACTCCCCGCCCATGAAGATGTCAGCAGAGTAGCAGTGATACGGCCAATGTTCGAGCCATGGATGCTAAGCTCAAGAGGAGAGCTATCCCTCAAAAAACTTACCAAGAACGCAAAGCAAGGATAGATCGTGATCCTTAAAAACAGCGTGTAAAGAAGCAAACTCCGTCGAAAGAAAGCAGTGAAGAGAGAAGAAAGATGGATAGTTCAAGAAAAGCTGAAGCATGCGCTGCGATATCGCAGAAAGAAATAGAAGAAAGAAGAAGATTAGAAAGGGAAAGATTTGTGGAAAGGACAGTCACCATGTAGCAAGAAGACTTGCACGAAAGGAGAAGAATTAAAATTGATTAAAATTGTTTGAATTGTTGTTTATTGGAGAGCACCAGTGAAGTATTTTCACGGAATCCCTTCCGTCACTTTTGACGGCTGGGTACAGTAGTATATTACAGAAAAGTATTTATTTAAAACACAATAATTTGTCATGTGATGGTAGTGATGATATATAGTGACATGTGATGATGTATAGTGATGTATAGTGATGTGTAAGTATTATATTATAATGATGTGTGAAGGTGAATGAGTACGGATGGGACTCCTGCGGCAGGGCAAAAGTTCCAATACAGTATTTTGACTTTCGAATATATATTCCAGAAACTACATTTGCCATCTTAATTTAGGGATGAAATTTCATGGTATCTCATTTTGTTATTCGTAGATGAATTTTCCCCTATCTAAATCCTTGAGAGCGTGACAGAGAGACGGAGCAAGCAAGCAAGGAAGCAAACAAGCAAGCAACAAGTTGGATATTATTATATAGTGGGATTCATGCTGTAAATGTGTTAAGAGAAGTCGTATTGCCACAGTCGTAAATCTATAATACATTTGTCTATATAATAATTTAAAATTAGTCAAATCTAAATCGTGGAATTTCTACGGGAACTGTTTAGTCTAAACATATTTTTAATTTTTACTTTATTTGATTTTATTGAATCTATAAATGTGTCAGATCTTTCTTTTCGACCTTATTTTCTTCTACCTCATCCGTATCACGCATACGGATCACCGCGTTGTATGCGCGCTCGATTATTGTGAGGAAGATGGACTTAATTTTCAATCATACAAGAGAAAATTAGTGTAACGAAATTAAATTATTTTATCACAATTTTTTGGGAGTGCTCATTTTTTTAAATATGGTTTTTGCGAGAAAAGTATTGTCATTCGATGGACTTCTTATATCCCATTATTCCACTATACATACAATAATAATAATACACAGTTAACGCTTGCTTGCTTACTTGGTCCGTCTCTCTGTGACGCTCTTAAGGATTTAGAGTGGAGAATATTCTGTAGGGTATACATGTATTGTAAACATTGTATTGTGGATACCAGAGTCACATCCTTCAATGTGAAAACTCTTTCGCAAAGGCCGCGTTCAATGGCAAATCAAACAAAAAATTCAGTAAAAACAGGTAAATTTTTACTTGTGGGTCTACTAGTATAATAATACTAGACAGTCCCCGTGAAAGTTCCACAGTTTAGATTTTACTGATTTGAAATTATTATAAAGATGAATGCATTAAAGATTTGTTACAAATTATTGCGCTTTAAATGAATATTTTTCATTAATATACAGAACTTCCATTGTGCATCTTATCTACCGATAGCATGGCCAAGATAGTACCTGCTGAAATTCATTGATTTAAAAGTGATAAAATTGAAGATTTATAAAATAAAATACATTTTTCACTTCTATCCGTGGTATTATCAGAATCTCAATATTTTTCATGAATGTATATAGAACTTCCATTTTTTATTTTATCTTCCGATAACATGGCCATGTAAGAGAGGAAAGCTAATAACAGGAAAAATTGCGTGTTTTATAGCGATCCGACGCCTTTGGTATCCACAATACAATGCTTATAATACATGCATACCCGTTTTGATTTCAGTTCAATAATTTTTCTTCAGTAATGGGACACACACACACGCAGATATATATATATATATATATATATATATATATATATATATATATATATATATATAGAGAAAGAGAGAGAGAGTGTGAGATGGCGATACATAGTCGATTATACAGGATGGCCCACAAGTATGGTACCTTTTTAAAACTATTATAGCTATAAAACTAGAAATGGGAACAAAATTTGATTAATTCAGAATGAATGAGGAAATTTCAAAGTTTTCTACCAGCGTATCAAGTCTACCGACAATCACAACATATTGCCCAAAAAATTCATAAAATTCACCCCTCAAAATGAATTGCTACGCAATGGAACAACGAGCAAAAATAGTAGAACTTTACATCCAATGTAATTGTTCGGTTACTGCAGTTCAGAGGAATTACAGAAATATTGATGGTATTGAAAAAAGTACTTCGAAGAAGTGTATAAAAAACTGGTACTGAAATTTAGAGAAATTGAGGCAACAACAGACAGACCACGTTGTGGCAGGCCACGGACCATACGAACTGGTGCTTCAATTCAGTTTGTTGCAACGAGTGTTGCTGATCGGCCCAAGGTAATATCAACAGGTAATATCTGGGCTATGTTATCGGTAGATAAGATACATTAAGGTAGTTCTGAATGAAATTAATAAAAAGTATTCATTTCAAACACAATAATTCGTTTTAAATCTTCAATGCATTCATCTTCCTAATGATTTCAAATGAAATGAATATAAGTCGTGGAATTTCCACGGGCACTGTCTAGTATCAAATAAACAGGGTATCAATGAAAAAAATGTATGCTTTGGTATCGTTGATACTGATGTATGCATTTTTCGTGGACACCCTGCATTTTAGGTACACACAGTGTACAAATATATATGTATACGGTATGTGAACTCTCCATATCAAAAACCTTTTTAAACATAAGGATACCAGATAGTTCCCGTGGAAATTCCACGGTTCAGATTTTACTAATAGGAAATTATTATATAATGTATAGGAGTGTATTAAAGCTTTATGATGAAGTAGTGTGCTTTAAATGAATATTTTTCATGAATGCATATAAAACTTCCCTTTTGTATATCATTTACCGATAACAGGGTCGTGAGAGAGATGGCTAATAACGGGAAAAAATACCGTATTTTATAGTAATCCGGCGTCTTTGGTATTCACAATACAATGCTAATAATACATGTATACTCTTTCTGACTTCAGTTCAATAATTTTTCTTCACTAATAAATTGAAAGAAATGGGACGGACACACACTGATAGAGAAAGAGCAAGATATATAGAGAGATAGATAGATAGAGAGAGAAGGAGATACACTATTATGCATACTTGTAAAAATTTAGCTTCTGAATTTTTTGCATGGGAGTTATTTTAGCGGAACAGGTAAGCGACCACAAGAAGCAGAAAGTAAAATATATCCATTCATCAGCAACACCAAACAAATTGCAAGCGTTGGTTTTTGCGTATTGTTTCTCTTCAAGCTCAGAGTAACAAGAAATACTTCATTTTATGTATGGTCTTCGTTCCCTGACAAATGGCTGGACTCAGATTATCATCTTACACAGATCAGGTGCTGCAGCTTCATCTCCTCGAGAATCAAAGGTTCATTTCAAGTCAATCTGAGCCTTCAGAGTAAACTCGACTTTGTGTCTCCTAATCAGGACCATTGAGAAGCTGACCAAGTTTATTGCAAATAAAATCTAAAAGAACAAGCTTGGTTCCGAGGATGGAGAAGGTAATTCGTACATCAGTGTACATTCTTTGAAGTCCTCTGAAGGGTTTTATGGTTCCACATGGCGTAAGTCTCTGGATGACATTTGTCTTCACTGTATAATAATTTCATGATCAATCGCAGTGAGTCTCTACACGTCGTTTTCAGTGCTTGACAGTAACAAACACGTACATAATGCAAATTTCTTACGCTACAGGATAAAATAGAGGTTCACACACTACTGAAAATAAAAATCATATGTCTGCAGCTGTACAATAGCCTTTGTTCTTGTAACGCCTTTTCTAGCTGTAGACTCTCGGGCTTACCCCAGCGGAATGCTCGAACAATAAAGTCTTATCTCAGGATATCAACTCCTATTATAAAATTTGACATTATGGAGGATGGAATCCATTAAGCTTCGTCTTGCGTGCTTGTAGCGAAATTGGGATGCCAAAGAGGTCATGCTGTAAAAGTTGAAGCGTGTGCTCCGATGCACTTAACAGACCGCAGCTGTGATAAGGGAAATTATTAGCGAAAAAGTTCCCCGGATTTGAATACGTTTGCCTTTTTCGTATTCATTCCATTAGATGCTTCCATGCCGTCTTTGAGCAATTCAGAAACCAGGCTTGGAAAATTCAACAGAAAAGACTTAAAGAAACACGACTTCGGACACTACTGAAAACTTACAATGTCTTGCGTTAGCTCCTACAAAGTTCGAGGTACTGGACGTTCTAGTCAATTTAGTAATTGTATTTTTAAAATAAAAGGGAATGCAAAGGTCCATGATTATACTACTATTTATCAGCACGACCCCACAGGATTTTTATTGAGTGATTGCAACAATATCATCTATGTATTAAAATACATGACTTCTATGGGAATGATGTACGAAACTTTTTAAATGTTTTACTCTTTTCTCACAGGTAAACTAATGTAAAATTCATGAGCAGTTGCTGAAATTGAAATAGTAAAGAGTTTTTTTTTCATTTCCACCCGCAATAAAATTATTGATTTCATATTGAGTAAAGATAGAATACATTATGAAGTTCGAATCGAAGAGTACTTCAACAAAAATCGAGTTTAACACATATATTGCGGTGTGACCCACCGGTGGGTCACTCAGGTTAAGTTCTGTAATTTTTTAAAGCTGTCTAGTGACTGTATGTACAAAGTAAAGATTTGCACTGGCTAGGCAACCGCAATGAATGTGTTAAGCATTCGATGTTCCAAGAGCATTTAAAGAAAATGGGCATAGTTCAGAAATGGTGTAGCGTGGTGGTGCATGTTATCCATACTCACGAAGGCATACATACACACATATTACAATTTAACTTTTATGTATGCAGTATGCCTTTAAATATACAAAATATGAAAAAGTTTCAATTTTATACGTGACGTAGCGATATTTTATCAGGAAATTGTACCTCAAAAGTTCTGAAATTATTACCCGAATACTTAACTTTATCTTTTAGAAACCGTGATTGTCTCCATTAATCTCAATGACAATGACAAAAAATGAATTTGGTTACATTCCAAGTGTTAAGGGAAAATTCAGTCGAAAATTTTTTCAGATTTGAATGATTGTAAATCGACTATACGTCCTGCATTTCTTATTAATAAAACCACCCATAATTTCAATAGAAAGTCAATTGCTGAAAACAACGTTAATTATTCTTTACCATCTTTCTATCTATCTGCGTGTGTCTTCCCCATTTTTTCCAATCTATTACTGAAGAAAAATTATTGAACTGAAATCAGAACGGGTAAACATGTATTATAAACATTGTACTGTGGATACCAAAGGCACTGGATTACTATACTCGTAAAATACGCCATTTTTTCCCGTTATTAGCCTTTTTCTCTTACACGGCCATGTTATTAGTAGATAACATACAAAATGCAAGCTCTCTGTATATTCATGAAAAATATTCAGGTTCTGATAGAATAGAATAGAATAGAATGAGGCTATAGGAACGAACCTTCTGGCCCATTCTTGGGTCGGATAATTACTTCGATAATTATTCGGTTGTTTTACCCATGGGTAAAACTGAAAAATATACTTTAATTATTTCACAGATCTTTTATTTTATCACTTTTAAACCGTAGAATTTTTACGGGTACTATCTAGACCAGTGGTTCCCAATCTGTGGTACGCAAGGGCCTTTCAGGTGGTACGCGAACACTTTCGGGGTCATGAACAATTTTTATTTTGTTATTTTTTACTTCACAAAAATGTTTACTGCCTCACACAGGATAATCTGGCCACGATTTGCAATTGTTGATACACGCTACCCACCTTGTCCCAACGGCTCACCGTTAAATTCAAACAGTACACTTACTTAATGCGCTAATTATTAGCGCATTAAGTAAGATAAAATGCAACTAATACAACATAATAACAACTAATACTACATATTAAGTTGTTGTTTTCTTAGTTGATTTGCGTGTTCTACTTGTACAATTATGGAAATACAGTGATATATGATCGAATTTAGTTTCTCTCGAACCAGGTGGTACGCGGCGACTGTACGGGACCTCCAAGTGGTACTTGATCACAAAAAGTTTGGGAACCACTGATCTAGACCATGTTATCAGTAGATAAGACACAGAAGGGAAGTTCTGTATATATTGATAAAAAATATTAATTTAAAACAGAATAATTCGTCGCAGATCTTTAATACATTTGTCTGTATAATGATTTCAAATTAGTCAAATCTAAGCAAACTTATAACGCAATTATGGAACGAAAAATCCTTAATGTTATTACTTTTAATTCGTGGAATTTTGACGAGAACTATTTAGCTTGACGTAATAACGCAACAATTTGCCTTACAAATTGGGTTTGTTCATACGCCGTACAGAAATAATATTGTCTAGTGATAGGAAGGTTGCCTCACGGATGCCTTTCTGTTCGATCCTAAATAACTGTGTCTGTGTTTTGAATCATCCAATGCTCTACTGACTAATACACATTTCAGTTGATTTCAAGTCATGGAGCACTTGAATGCTACGGCCCGTCATGATGTACGTTTCAATGCTACGGCACGTCATGGTGTACGTTTCAAAGCTACGGCACGTCATGGTGTACGTTTCAATGCTACGGCACGTCATGGTGTACGTTTCAATGCTACGGCACGTCATGGTGTACGTTTCAATGC
>VCRD01000734.1:47291-130189 GCA_006783055.1 Trinorchestia longiramus
ATGCAACGGCACGTCATGATGTACGTTTCAATGCTATGGCGCGTCATGGTGTACGTTTCAATGCTATGGCGCGTCATGGTGTACGTTTCAATGCTACGGCACGTCATGGTGTACGTTTCAATGCTACGGCACGTCATGGTGTACGTTTCAATGCTACGGCACGTCATGATGTACGTTTCAATGCTACGTTGCGTCACCGTGTACGTTTCAATGCTAAGTCACGTTACAGTGAACATTTGTGGTCAGTTGAGAGTAGATGGAGCCCAGCACCACCATGTAAGAAGCAAGATCAAAGTTTGCTTAAGAGATATGCCTTTTTATTTACGAGACTCCGTGACGTCCTCGATGCCAGCGCTACTTTGATCCCGTCATCGTAAAGTTTCACCAGAAGCAAACACTGGCGTGACACAAACGACATGTTTTCTCATCGCATCTACTGCAGCACTGCTGCTATGTGTCTACGACCCTCTGGGATTTCTTGATCTGACGTTCTAAAATTATCATCAGCATTATGGGCTGGCACAGAGGAGATATGATTATTCTTTTATTCGACATCATGCGACGCCAAATTAAGTCTTTCTGTAACGAAGGCCAAAATATTTCAAATGGTATTTGAAAATATACTAAGGGAAGGTAGGAAGGCATTGAAAATACTAAAAATAATGAATGTCAAGAGTATTAATAAAGGATATCTATAAGATGAGAATTACGTATTGCACGCTGAAGTGAGACGGTGATATGGAACGTAAGTTCTCAGAAGTAACCAATCAATTTAGCAGTCAACGTTGCTGTTTTACAGCTGGATTTATTTTTATTAAATGACTAGCTGCTTTTAGAGAATCGCAACACTTTTTGTGCTTGAATAATTTTATGACGTTGAAAAATCAGTAGAAAAAGTATTTTTATATGTCGTTAGCGAAAACCAACTAAGTACTTCATTCAAAGTTCAACTGTATTCAAAATTGTCATTTCTTTGGTTCTGTGCTTCTTTAAAAAAGTGGGAGAACATTATGAATCAGTTCTATTAGGAAATGTAACGACAATCCGCACATAACAGACATATATAAAAAAGTTGTTTTCATTAAGAAAATCTATTTTCCCTTTGATAGTCGTACCCTAGTCTTATGAAAAGGTGCTCTGGATCCCAGAAACTGTTCCGGAACGTACCCCTACAATGTCAATGTTAATTTGAATAAACAATTACGTTCGTTATGGGGACACACATGTACGTATGTTTGTTAGTGTGATACACATGTACGTATGTTTGTTAGTGTGATACACAGGTACGTATGTTTGTTAGTGTGATACACATGTACGTGTGTTTGTTAGTGTGATACACAGGTACGTATGTCTGTTATTGTGATACACATGTACTTACATATGTTTGTTAGTGTGATACACATGCACGTATGTTTGTTAGTGTGATACACATGTACGTATGTTTGTTAGTGTGATACACGGGTACGTATATTTGTTAGCGTGAAACACAGGTAAGTATGTATGTAATTACGAAACACAGGTACGTAGGTTTATTTATTTAGCAAACATGTGGGTAACGTTTGTTATATTGTCACACATGTTGGTAACTTTACTTATTTAAGTAGAAAAAGGCCATAAAAGTGACACAAGTGCTTGAACCCCGTGCTGCTGCTCTCTCTCGTTGGCAAGCTGTTACTGCTCATTGGCTTCCACTTAAATGAAATATTTATCGTCGGTGTCACCATCGGCAAACTGAGGTCATTTGAAAAAGGCAAATGTGCCCTCAGCACGCGGTGTTCACACCCATAGACCTCAGTCAGCTCAGACACCGACGCTGAGTAGCAGCTCTTGGTAGTGACTGCTTAAAGCTGGAAAGTGAATGCAGCTCAGCCTTCAAAGCTGGGAACGCTGAGTAGCAGCTGTTACTGGTTCATTTTGAAGCTATGAAGGCAAGGTCAAAATGACTTTGAACAGGCTAGGCGTCAGATTATACTGAACAAACCTGTCTAATTGGCTCGATGTAATAGATGTGCATAGGGCAAAATAATAGAAGAGCCTTATTAAATGCATAGGTAGTTAATTTTATTATTACCCATGACGAAAACTGTGATACTCTTCACATTTCTCCTCCTTGAAATGTGTGAATTTTGAAGGCCATTTTCGGCTGATATTAAAACATGCTGTCCTGCTGATATTCATGCCTCAGGTATTTGCTCCAAAGAACATATGGCTAAACTGCTGGCTAAATTATTGTTATTGAGTTACTTGACCACTTTCCTACCAACTAATTTCTCCTCTTGCAACTTTCAGTGTGAAAAAATCGTTCTAGTTGTTGTCGATACCACGAAAATCGGATCGTTTTTCCATTGGTCTCATCGATGCCTCCCGGTACTAAGGGTAAGAGTTACCACGTCACAAATGTCAGGGAACTAAAGACAGGTCATAGCTATATCAAGTATACAGCAGCTTTCAGTCTGCTCAGTGATAGGCCTCCGTGACAGCCTCGTCTATCGCACCTTTACGCCTGCCAAATTGCTCCCGTCATCTCGAGCAACTTATTGACTATTCTTGGGCTCTCATTCGTGTAGCCATGCGTATTTTGCATCCAACTCCGCCGAATATTATTGACACCTCATCGTCAACTTGCTAACTTTTTTCCTAATTTTAGCCAATGAAGAACGCAGCGTCGAAGCTGGTTACATTTTACAAGTTTTGATTGAGTTATATGCTTGAGACAAGGACTACTATAAGGTTATAGTAGTCCTTGGCTTGAGAGTAAACTCTATTTTTCCTTATTTGTAATTGTGGTCTTCGTACAAGGGCTTTTGGAATGAACTTGGTGCTTGTGATGACTTAAGTGATACCTTGTTCTCATGAAAACCCGTTTTGCTTCAACGAGAAATTGACAACACATTGGTATCAAACGCGGCAGAGGTCGTGAAGTGTTTCAACGCTCATACGTGTTTGATAAAAACGAACTTCGTAGCATACCCTCATTTGAAAATGAAGCATATTCTAGCATGTAACAAACAGTGTTTACAATAAACAAGAACAACAACAACAACAACAATTCACTTGAGATATATTCCATTCATGCATGCAGGTTAGGTAACAATTGAAGGGTGGACAGCACTAGTGGACTACTTGCATTTTTTTCCCGTGGTAAATATAATATATTTTCCACGGGAAAAAATGCAAGTAGTCCACTCCCGTGCTGTCGCTAACACAGCGCTGACAGAGGCGATTACGATCCAGTAGTTCACTATATGAAGGGTGGACAGCACTAGTGGACTACTTGAATTTTTTCCCGTGGGAAAAAAATGCAAGTAGTCCACTAGTGCTGTCCACCCTTCAATTGATACAAATTCACTGCTACTGTAAGGCTACACTCGCCTGCAATATCTGCATGTACATACATTTGCGAATGTTATTTCTTGCGGCTTCCCCTCACAAAAAGTCATTGACGATTCTAGTGTCTAAGAAAATTTTGTATTTGATTTCCACTGACCATGTAGATTATTTGCTCCGCACTTTGGCAGATCAGTTGTTTTACAGCTAAAGGGTTTAAATCCAGGAACAATCTTGCGTTGTTTGATTTTCTACATTTTTCAGAATTTAATAGCAATTGAAGCACATAGACTTTCAGCATGTAAACTTGAAGCCCGTGAACTTTCAACACGTGAACTTGAAGCACGTAAACCTTCAGCATGTGTTATGCAACGTACGTGAACTTAAAGGTAACTTATTGATTGTGCTCATAACATTTTGAACATTTTTCTTGCCGTCTTATTCTTCAAATGCGCTTACTTTGAGGCAATGATAAGGTACGAACATTTGTATTCAAATGAATCACCGTGGCGCGCTAGAGGCCACAGCTCTGAGATACGGCAACATTTTAGAGCATCGAATGCAAACGTCTGAAGAATAAACCTCGCAGGCATTAATATAAGAACTCCCAACGCATCAGAATGTGCTCATCAAAGAAGCTTATCCTCTTACTTATGACTGCGCCTTCAAAGGCTCTTTCATGGATTTTGTGGTAAGATCGTGCTGCAAAACTTATCCGTGGCTGTCGAATCACCTGTTATTCTGAATTGAATGCGCCTGATTAGATTTTATTTCTTGCTTGAGGAGCCTGAGTGCAGCTTAGCGCTTGAGCTTAGCCGTTTAATTGACTATTAAATCTAGTCACCAGTGAACTAAGCTCCAAATGACACAGTCTCTCTTCACATAAAAACTTTCATTAACTCCATGATCAGCAAGTGAAGAGGCAGATCGGAGACACCTAACTTGCTCTGGTGTTGGTCGAGTGACGAACGCTGGTTTGGACACTACATAATTCTAAACATTGATGTCCTAACTTCAGCCGTCGTTAAAGGATAAAAGAAAGTTTGTAATTAGTCTTCTTTTACTTTGAAGTTCATGATGAACTGTATGTATATGCACAAAATATTTTAGATTTAACATACTTCTCCATGCTTAAAAATTCAGGGATGATACCCCTATCACCAGCTTGGTCGACTGGTGAGCGAATCTGCTTGCGAACGGGAAGACCCGGGTTCGAATCCCGCTGCCGACATGATTGACGCGGCTAGAAATACGGCATGGGACTTGGGTAAACAACCGAATAATTATCGAAGTAATTATCCGACCCAAGAATGGGCCAGAAGGTTCGTTCCTATAGCCTCATTCTATTCTATTCTATTCTATTCGTACCGGTCTTGGTATTCACTTTGCCCTGCAATTGCTTGTTTTCGTTGTTGCTAACAAACGAAAGTAGAAAAATTCTAAGCTTCCACAAGTCGCTGGTCAACTGGTGAGTGCAGGTCCTCGAGGACTTAAATATATTGCATAGTAGGAACAAGTTTAATTCACGTTTCTAGAGTGACAAAAATAACGGAAAAATTTGTTACTGACTCATTGAAACTGGTTACTGGATGTCGATACAATGGAAAATGAAGTGAAACATGAAGTATTTCATGCAGTATGTTTGTTGACTACTAGTGTAATGACTCAGTTTTTTTACTGTGTGTGTAGTATTCCATGGATGCAACTAAAGATGAACTGTAAGTTGTACGTTATGAATGATGCTGAAACTTTATTCTAACGTTCAAAATCCTGGCCTATGAAAACGTTCTGCCCACCGAAGTATCCATTGTTGGTACACCTTGATTGAGCCCGATGTATGTGTATGTAAAATTAGCATTTAAAAAATATTTAAAACGCAATTAAAATATCGTGTCAGCCGACCCTAAATTTTCCGTACCGTCACCCACTTCAATGAACTCGAGTCTTTCACTTAATAAATATTTCACTTTCAAGCAACGCCGTTCATATGATACATAATGAATAGAATAGAATAGAATAGAATAGAATGAGGCTATAGAAACGAACCTTCTGGCCCATTCTTGGGTCGGATAATTACTTCGATAATTATTCGGTTGTTTACCCAAGTCCCATGCCGCATTTCTAGCCGCGTCAACCATGTCGGCAGCGGGATTCGAACCCGGGTCTTTCCGCTCGCAAGCAGATTCGCTCACCAGTCGACCAAGCTGGTGATACCAGTCGACCAAGCTGGTGATGTGCTGCTGCTTCAGGGACGTCAGTCCGATGGTTTTGATACCCAGAGCTAGAATAATCTTCGTGTTTTCGGCAATTCTGTACTCCATTCAATGATAATGAGAAAAATGTCGTGGATTCCGCAGTCCGCTACTCTGCCACTTTTGCACTACTCAGTGATGCTGTACAGCAACACAGGCGCTGTACAGCAACACAGGCGCTGTACAGCAATACAGGCGCTGTACAGCAACACAGGCGCTGTATAGCAACACAGGCGCTGTACAGCAACACAGACGCTGTACAGCAACACAGACACTGTACAGCAACACAAACACTGGACAGCAACACAGGAAGCAAGTGAGGCTAGCAGTACAGCCAGTCTTGGTGGTCAGGAGGCCTGCATTTTACTGGACATTGCTGGAACTTGAAGGAGACACGTTGCGCCTTATTACACATTTTTACTTCAAATCCATACTCACCGGAACCAAGGTGAGTTAAAAAAAAGGAAGTTGTGTTACCGCACCGTGTATTTTAACGAGCGTTGTCGCAGCCGCATATAAACTGCACAGATCTGCGACCCATTCCATGCTAGACCGCCAGTTCACACATGAAACTTCATGTAACTTTACTGGGTGGATTTTTTGGAGTGATTAAGGCACAGAACACAACATAGTATTTCTTCGCTGTACATGTTTTGCACAGCTAAAGTACAACAAACTTTCAATACAAACAAAAATAAAGGCCTTATAATGTACGAGTACATGCCATCAACTTTAGTGCATTAAAGGACTGATTTTTCGCACACTGAAAGTAATTTGGTCTAGACACAATTTATGTCTTGAGAATGTGTACGGTTTTGACACAGTATCATACGCACACAGCCCGCATAGACCTGAAGACACATCAAACCAAGGATCTCTGATGCAGCAGACGGCCTGTCTGCCTGAGCCAATGGCTCTCTATTCACGAATCCCGTCATTTTACAATAGTCATGTCGGGATGTTCTGCCTCGAAGGGAGTTTACACTGTCTGATCCTGTGCTCGTCGTCGCCACGGTCGAATTATGAGCCATTGCGTGCCACAAGGGCAAAGATGCCAAAAACAAGTTTTGAGTAATCGCCATACAAAGTTTGCGAAATGGAAATTCTCATGACATAATTAATCATGTGTACATCAATATGTCATTCATCTTATTATGCAGATTAACTATTAAATCAAGCTCGACTGTGAGATTTCGCTATCATAGAAAACGGATTTTTTTAGCTAGTGGCGTCTTTGACCTTGCGGTACAAATTATATTCTAAGTAATATTGTCTAGCGGACGTGTAAGTGATGCGATGGTTATGATAGTCGGCGAATGAAGTATGTGTTGTAGAGCACAAATGTTTTGTATGTATGGTAGCGTGCTTTCAAAACGTGGATGATACCATGGTTAGAATAGAATAGAATGAGGCTATAGGAACGAACCTTCTGGCCCATTCTTGGGTCGGATAATCACTTCGATAATTATTCGGTTACCCAAGTCCCATACCGCAATTCTAGCCGCGTCAACCATGGCGGCAGCGGGATTCGAACCCGGGTCTTCCCGCTCGCAAGCGGATTCGCTCACCAGTCGATGGATTTGCTCACCAAGCTGACATGATGAACTGGTTGGGGTGTGTGGCGTAGAAAACAGACTTCTATTGTATCTTTTCTCTGATTTAAGACTCTGATGTTTTGTTGACGCTGGAGTATGGGAAAACACGTTATAAATATAGATTTATTTTCAGTCATACATTATTTAAAGCTCAAAGCAAGCCAATAAATTCAAATTTTCATATGTTTAAGAGCACTAAATGAATGTACGGGTTATGTCATTTGTAAAACTATATTATTTATTTGACGATATACCTTGATCTCTCTGAGTCTGCGTAGAGTTAAAAAGAACTAAAAGAAAAATCTAACTTACTTATCCGGTTGGTTGGCACAGAAGGAAAGATGTGAGGGAGAATTTGGCACAGGATGTGCCTAAGCACAGGCGGTGAAACGGAAAAGGGAAGTGGAAGGGGAATCAAAATATGCGCGTTACCCATATATTCCAAATGGTTGAGACCTTTGCATGGAGTCTGTTTGCGGGTGAAATTAAACTACTTGTCAAGGCTTTGGATAGTGTCTACTAAGAATTAGGTTCTCAGAGTTGATTTCACTACATGCCATTACTTATCAGGAGCATGGACACATTATATCTACTTTAATGTTCTTGTAACTTGACTGCTCTAGATACTGTCAACTACGCCCTGAAAATGCTCAGGGCAAATGAATCGTACATTATAGCTGATACAAGCAGTTTTTCAAACGAAGGCTATTGACTCCCCTACACCCACTTCCCGATTGAAATACTGTACCACAATTCAGCGTGTGGTACCTTCAAGTTCTACTTAACTCTTTCGAGTCACCATGTGCGTCATTAATCCAAGCTTGAAAAAAATGAGGGTTATTATTTCAGTACACATATAAAAATTAATTAGGTAACCTATGCAGCGTTATAGAAATAATGGTCTGCTAATTGTTCTACGTATAAGTTTAGGTTTGGATCGATATCAATGCGTTTCTGGGACAAATACATTCCGCTAAGCTTTTTGAAAACGTACGTATCCCAGCAGACTTGAAAGGATTAATGCATTGTTCTTGCTCTAACAATTGTGCTTTTGTGTGTTTCCGTACATGATTCTGTATTTCTGACACCAGCCAAAGAGAGTTTAAAACATTTTTGAAATCAACTTCCATTAAAGACTAAACTATTTTTTGGGACGTAGTTACACACGTTTACATTTTGGCGAAATATTAGGGGTACCGGAAAGTTCTGTCCTAATTTTTGTTGGGAATAATAGTTGAAAGAAATATTACCGAAAAATCATTATACTCAACAAAATAGTCATCATCATTAGATATAATCTTTGTCCATGTACTTTGGAGCTTTTTCATACCCCTTTAAAAAATTAACATCTCTGAAAAAAATAAAGGAATTAAACTCTACTTCAATCTCAGCAACATATGTGAATCTTTTTCAGCTGATGAAATGCTCAAAAGAATGAAATAAGTGAAAATTTGATGAAGCAAGGTCTGGTGAGTATGGTGGGTGAGGAAGAATTTCCCAACCTAAGGACTTTATTTTCTTTTGAGTTGGTTTGGCAGAATGGGGTCTAGCGTTATCGTGTTGCAAAAGGACTCCTTTCCTGTTCACTAGAGCAGAACATTTTTTACGCAACAATTCATTTAGACGTTCGAGTTGCTGACAATAAAGGTCTGCAGTCACAGTTTTTCCTTGCTCCAATAATTCAAAGTTAAAGCAAAGGAAAGAAAAGAGAACAGGACTTTCCGGTACCCTTAATAATTACGACGAAATAATTTCCAAATGCATGTTAGTCCTTTCTTCTACGCACTACTTTTATTATTTGTCCAAAACACCGATTGTAGTACTACACATAGCGCCTTGATAGTTATAAACACACATTTAAAGATTCGTATTTTACCGAGAACCGAACCGACATGCAGCTGTTTTTAATTTGAACATGGAGTTTCGACTCAGACTTGGTGTTATCTCACGCAATATGACTTGACAGTTGGTGTTATCTCACGCAATATGACTTGACAGTTGGTGTTATCTCACGCAATATGACTTGACAGTTGGTGTTATCTCACGCAATATGACTTGACAGTTGGTGTTATCTCACGCAATATGACTTGACAGTCAGAGTAGCGTCACACACCAGCTGCTGTCAAGTCACCACCTGCCATACCATGTTGCTTGGACCGCACAGGGGACAAAGCAAACGCCAGTGGGGCTGTGGCTGTGAGCTGCAAGCACACTAAGAGAGGGTGCCCCTCTCTCTCCCTCGAGGGCCTCCTCGAGCAGCCCATGCAAGGAAATTCTCAGTCCCTTGAGTGTTTCCTGCTGCTCTCCGAGAGGAGATGCACTTCGCTAATCGTCTGCTACAATCTCATATAGAAGGCAAGCTCTTCTATTTAATTTTGGATGGGAGGATAAACAGTGTTATAAACGCAAGCAAAACCTCTATGCTCTCTTGCCTTGCAGATCATGATCAGTTGATTGATGAAACGGCAGACATGTTATTGAGTCATAAAAATATGATTATAAATATGGCATCCAAGTCACGTCTGCGATGGGCGTGTTGAGATGAAAATGTATTCTTCGTGTACTTAATTAAAACTAAACTGTAAATTTACTGTTCATTTGTTAAGTAACTTATGCGAGCATATACACAGTTCATTTCTTGGCAAGCTTGGTATTGACAGGCTTGTAAGATTTTTCCATTCATGAAACTTTCGTGTATATGTTAGCTTATTCTTTGAATTCATACTTCGAGTACAGTTTCTACATATTCCTAACTTCTTCAAAAGATTGTAATATGCAAAGAATGCTAACGTCGTTGCACCCATTAAGATATTTGTAGGTCGCGATTTATTGCCCTCACAGTCTCTTTTATTCCAGTAAGATGAGTCCTAGCTGTTGAAGATGCCTTTCGTAATCGAAGTTATAATTTTTTTGATTTTTGTTTGTAGATTTATGCTGAATTTTCTCTATTTGAAATAGAAAAGGCAATGGAAGCGAGCTGTTTTTCATTCTTGGGTTGATACCCAGGTCCTATACTGTTTAAAGTAAATGCATCAATCACGCCAGCTAATTCAGCCATGTACTCGCTCTTCACTCACTCACAAGCATTTCAGTCACGCACATGTACCACAATCATACACTGACTCCAGGAATTATGGACATAAAATCAGTAGGTTATAATACTAAATGGTTCCTAATCCAATATTTGTCAAGATATTTTTTGAATGTATTCACAGTGCCAGCAGAACGAAGTTTTGGGGCAGCTTGTTCCAAGTTGCGGGAATTTAAACGGGAAAAAAGTTTAGAGCTCGGGATGTCTTGAAGTTTTTTATTATTAGTTTTTGGCCGTTATTTTTGGTTTTCACGTTACCTTCTCTTTCGAAAAGTAACATCGTTAGAGCTGTTGAGATACTTATAGGTCTCAATGAGTTGTCCTTGCAGTCTTCTTTGTTCTATGGATATGCATTCAAACTGTTCAAGACGGTTTTAGTAGCTGAGATTGCAGAGTTTAGGAATCATTTTCGTGGCTTTACGCTGAATTTTCTAGTGCTTCATAGAGCGGTAAAATTATGTTCTTTGACTTGTATTCAAAGCTTCTTGCAATGTGACCAAGGATCGCACCCGCGTTTCCGACGCTTTTTTGCAACTTGTTTGTCGTGTTTGAAATTCATTTCTAGTGATAATGATATCAAGATCTTTTTGTTTCTGTACTGTTTCAATGGGCATGTCATTCATCGTATGTTGGAAATGCCGGTTATTTGCACCAACATGCATTATTGAACATTTATCAGTGTTAAAACTCATTTGTCAGGTTTTAGTCTATTGTAGAAGACGGTTGAGGTATGATTGGATAGTTATTCTGTCTCTTTCGCTTTGTGACAGATATTCGTATCATCGGCTTATTTATTGATTTTACTGATGATTCTGACATCAAGGTTGTTGATGTAGATAATGAAGACTAGCTGGCCTAAAAACGCTCCCTTGGGGCACTCCTAATGTTACATGCGTCGAATCACTGGCTAGATTGTGAATCATCACTCGTTGAGTACGACTACTGAGCCAGTTTCATATCCATCGGGAGTAGTTGCCTCGTATTCAATGTGCTTCCACTTTGACCATGATCCTTTCTTGGGGAACTTTGTCGATGGCTTTTTGAAAGTCGAGATATACGAGGTCTACGACTTTTGTACGGTCGTATATGCGGTCGACTTCTCCAAAAAAGTCGAGGAGGGTTGTGAGGCAGCTACGTGTTTCCTTGAATCCGTTCTGGGTGTCAGTAATAAAATTTTAGTCATTAAGGTGCTTTGTTACACGGACTTTGAGTAGTCTTTCTATTGTTTTACTGATGACAGATGTTAGACTGATTGGGCGATAGTTTTAAGCGTTTGTTTATTCCTCTTTTTGAAAATAGGAGTGACATTTGCCTGATTTCAATCTTCCAGAATAATCCCAGTTTTAAGCAATCGATTGAAGATCTTTGGTAGGGGTTCACTTATTCCTTGAGTATCCGGGGAGCAAGGCCGTCGGGTCTGGTTGACTTATATGGGTTTAAAAGGCTGAACTGTTTTTGTACCTCTTCTACTGTCAATACGTTATCTGTCAGGATTTCATGGGGATTTAAGACATGAGGTTGCTGAATTTCAGCTAAATTTTCTAGAGTGAACACTGAAGTGAAGTGATGTGTTAAGAATTCTGGTTTTGTTTGTGATCTTAGCTCCTAGTTTTAGTTTGAGCTGCATGTGAAATTTCTTTATTTCAGTTTCTAGATTTTATCATTCATATAACGGCCTTGCAGGTGCAGATGTGCTATTGACAATAGGGTTCTATTTGGATTTTTTAAGTCTTTTGTACGACTGTTACCGGTCATTTACGTATAAGGCGATTGATTTCTTGTGAGAACCTAGGAGGGTTTTTGGTTGGTCTCATTTGTTTTGTCGAGACGTGGTGCTCTGGCGGTTGCGATTTTTTCTGCAAGTGTCATGTAGCATTCCTTGGCTTTTTTATTCCTCATTAGTACTTCGTGGTTAAGGCTGACGAGATTCTCTTTCATTAGTTTGAAGTTTGCCCGTTTGTAGTTTAGGGTATTTTTGTGTTGATTTCTGGTTTTAGGATTTTATTTTGTTGTTGTCTCGTTGTAGGGTGGGAGTGCAGAGTTGCACTGCATATTCCATATGTGGTCGGATTAGCATTTCATGGTTTCGAGCTTGAAGTCACAGTTTTTGATATAAACTAAGAATTCTGCTATTAGTTTTGAAGGTTTTTTTACTATTTTTGCAATACTTAAGGTCTATATTAATAGTGTTACCGGCATCTCATTGTTTCTTCACTGTTTGAAAAGGAGTGTCGTTTATTGTGTGCATTAAAACAATGGTTCTTTGTACTAATGTGAATTACTGAACATTTGACGATGTTGGGGTTCATTTGCCAGATTTCAGTTTATTTAATTTCTCGGTTGAGGTCCATTCGAATAGATACTCAGTCCTGCTCTTCGGCAGAGTTTCGTGTTGTTTGCGAACTTAATTTTGCTCGTGATTCTGAAGCCAAAACTGCTGATGTCCATAATGACGAGTAGCGGACGTAAACCTGAGTGACCCCTGATGTTACAGATGTCCTTACTTAATTGACCATGTATTACCATAGGTTGTACGCAACCAGTGGGCCAGTTTCATATCCATCGAAAGTAGCTACCTTGTATACGATGGAATTACCCTTTGACTTCAAGCCTTTCATGGGGAACTTATCAAAGGCTCTTCGAAAGTCGACGAATGCGAGGTCTTCTTATTGCAGACTTCAGTGTAAATCAGAGTCGGAAAGTGCTATATTCTAAAGCAAGTAGAAACATCTAAAAAATAAAATCCATGGTTTATGCCTCTGTCTTTGTTTACATCCATTTTGAAACCTTGTAAATTCCCTACGAATTCTTTGATAGAAAGAGTTTCAAATAATTCATTGAATATGAAACCGATTGTTAGTATTTTTTTAAAACCTGCTTCGTTTCATCATATTAGGAGTGTTGCATGAAAAAGGTTATTTATTTGAATAGAGATTTATTTATTGTTATTTACGTGCGTGTTTCTTGCGGTGTACTATAGTTTCGAATACGCACTCTTCTTATATACGTTCGGAGTACATTTGAAGCCATCTTTTCCTAGGTCTTCAATCTTCATACAAATAAAGTCTTGTATATCGATTACTTCAGATAGCCTGAAGAAATTACTAGATAATTGGTTCATTTCAGTGCGGTACTGGTGTCTGAAAAACGAGACAAGGTTGCAAAGCTGACGAGGCATAATAATTGGTACGAGACTTTTATCATTACGGCGCGATTGCATCGAGAGCTCCAGCAACACCTATCATCAGCCTTAAAAAATAGTCTGAACTTGGGAAGCTTCACTCCTGTTTTGTAGGCTCCTAACTATAGTCTGGCAGCATGGGCTTTGCCTGGGGAACGTATATCCAGTTTTGTGAGTTCCAAACTGTAGTCTGAATGGAGGAATGAGTGATATACATGTGCGTCAGAGCGGGGGCTTTGGGAATGGCACTCGCCATCGGGAATTTTGCATTTTCGCACTCTTAATTCAAAATGCTCATAAAACCATGAATAAAGCAAGTAACAGCATCATCTATTTTCCTCTGTTTTGTAGTGTATTGAGTTCTTTGTTACTCGCGACGAGTATTTTTAATTCCAGTTAAAAGAATATAGGCTAGAATCGACTAGACAATAGGTTTTTAGGAAGATTTTCGAATGTCATAGTTCATGGTGACTAACGTTAGCGGGTATATTCCACTGACCGGTCTCACATATATCAAAATAATTTCAACACCAGATTAACCTATATATCTGTACATGTACGCACAACTACTCATGCAGATACAGATGACTTGGGACTTGGGTAACCGAATAATAATCGAAGTGATTATCCGACCCAAGAATGGGCCAGAAGGTTCGTTCCTAGTATAGCCTCATTCTATTCTATTCTATTCTAGATGTCGAACAAACAATACATTTAAAAGTTACGCAGTACTCGTAGCTCCGGTGCATTGTCATTCTTTCACGATCATGCAAATTATACTATAGAATCATGCAGTAGAATCAAAGAATAGAATCATGCAACATACTCATACAATAGAATCATAAAAAAGAATCATACAGTAAAATCATGAACTAGAATCATGTAATGTAATCATGCAGTAGAATCATGGAATGGAATCATGAAATAAAATCATACAATAGAATCATATTATAGAATCATACAATAGGATAGAATAGAATCACAATCATCCAATAGAATACACGATAATTTGCGGGTTTTAGTTGTCTGGATTAAGCGTAGGGCTTTAAAATATAGATTCGTGTGTATATCTCGCCATCCCTGTTGAGAATATCTGGAAGTGAAGCACTTTATATCAGTCATTCTGTCAAAACTGCATGATGTCATTGAACGACAGTGGTCACAATTTTAGCAAGATGAGACCTGAGATGTACAGTTTTTTCTAGAGTTGTACTATGGAAAATAAAATAAAGACGAAACATAATCAGAAATAGGTTTCCAGAAGATTAAAAATGAAGACTTTAGGGTTACTACATGTAATACTTTTTGCATTCACTATGGTAGTGTCCTGTAGTTATTGATATGAAGATATGTATATTGATTCGTGACTTCTAATGGATGATGGTTCCTGGAGAAGTTAATTTTGTTAATGATGCAATTTGAAATGTTGATTTATTTGTTCTGAGACGACTGTACACAACTCGCAGCAAATTGTGAGTAGCGAAAATGCTTCAAATTACATCAAAACCTGCTCTGTGTGTACTCTGTTTCCATAGAAATCAAATACAAGAATCTAAAAACATTTCTAGGTAATTCTGTGATTAAGATGTTCAGATTTGAAGCCTTTGGTGAGCTTTAAAAGACGAAATAGTACGTTGTATTTTAAATTTCAACTTGAAAAAGATTTATTCCAAACAATTTCCTAAAAACTAAAAAGTAGTTCTAAGTAAAAGTATCGCACAAGCTTCCTGAACTCCCGGGGATGGCAAGTCTGTCTCCATGGATGCTTTATTGATCTATAACTGTCGTACGATGGGCCGATAGCCTCGGCCTACCTGCCTGATGGTGGGTGTTGCGCTCAAAAATCAGCATAGCTCTGCTGATAGCCTTCTTGAGGTAATGCGCCAGCGATAGCTTTATTAGTCGATGCGCTGTTCCTTCGCGAGAATAAATGCCGTAATAAGATCGTATGTTTTGCAGAGGACAGCCAAATTATTCGACAGACCAGTGAAACGATTTTGATAGCAGACACAGAATTTTTCCCAAATTGATTTTGGTACGAGAAGACGCAATTTGCATATAATTATGCAGTAGTGGATCGCAACACCGCTCTTGATCGCAACCTACGCATGCCGCTGCCGACTTCTCGTAAACGTCGGTCTGACGCATTCTAAGCCTCAGCAGGGCGCTTTCTTGTGTACTTTGAAGCTCTGCTGCATTTTGATTCAGCGCTGCTACCACGCCCTGTTTGCTTGATTGGTATTTTTATTTCGATTTTTTCATTCCGAAGAAGCAGATAAATTATGCTGTAGATGACATGATTGCTGTATACTGTATGAACCAGTCAGTAACTGTAGGTACACATGTTGGTTCTCCGGATATTAGTTGATTATGTCAACAAAAAACTGCTGAAAAGTGGTCTCATTATGAAGTGGACAGTTCAGATATAACACATACACAATATTTGTTTATAAATATCCATTTATTAAGCATTCACTCTACCAATTTTGGAAAGTTACGGCTATAGTTATCCTCCACATTTACATTTTGGGTAGTTTATAAAATGCTTTAATAATGTTTTCAGGAACAGAAAACTATCAGTAAGGAAGAATATTCAGTTTTGAAAACGGGCATGTATAATTTTCATTCTTCCTGATTGTCCAGTCAGTAGATTGATTCATTTCAGTAGAAGGGTGTAACATTATAGCTCTAAGAATACGAGAAAATTTGCACAAGTAAGATGTCTTGTCTTAAGTAGGTTATTTCTCAATATACGAGGAAATTTTTACAAGTAAGGTCTTAAATGTTATTTCTCACTGTCTTAAGTAGGTTATTTTTCATTGTCTTAAGTAGTTTATTTCTCAGAATCGGGTTAAACTTTTGCGAGTAAGGTAACCTTATCTTTGATAGACTATTTCTCTGAATGTAAGGAAACTTTTTTACAAATATATCTCTGTCTTTAATAGATTATTTCTTAGAATATTAGGAAACTATTCTTGAAAGATATGTATACCTGTATTTAAAGGCTATTCCTCAGAATAGGAGAAAACTGTGTAGGGATTTTATTTTTACTTACTGCATAGTCGAAGGGGAACTCTGAGCCTGTTATCTTAGTGATGACTCACATCCATCAGCATTAAATTCTTTCGCAGACTGCCACCCATCATACCACGTTCAAGATGTGACAGCTTTTAAAGTTTTAGACGTAGCGAATCTTTGTGGCGAAATCAAAGTCTTTTATCAATCAGTGATCAATTCTCCTTTAGACAAACATTTATTTAGGACACTTTAATACTGGGCGATTTTGCACTTCTAAGACGTTTTATTGTGTAAAATTAAATGTTCGCCTGCACTAAGGGATGAGTTCATAATTATATGAACGTATGCTCAACCCAACAACGCACACACATCAATATTACCTAAACAAGATAGTTCCCGTGGAAATTCCACGGTTCAGATTTGACTAGTTTGAAATTATTATAAAGACAAATGTATTAAAGATTTACGACGAATTATTGTGTTTTAAATGAATACTTTTCATGAATATATACAAAACTTCCATTGTTCATCTCATCTACTGATTACATCACGTAGGTGGCATTCGTGGAAATTCCATAAAAAGGGATAAAATTAAGGATCTATGAAATAAAATACATTTTTCAGTTTTACCCGCGGTAACATCGAAATCTGAATATTTACCCATGAATATATACAAAACTTCCATTCTGTATTTTATCTACCGATAACATGGCTGTGTGCGAGAAGAAGGCTAATAACGGGAAAAAATGGATTATTTTATTGTAATCCAGCGATTTTGGTACCCACAAAACAGCGCTTCTAATACATGTATACCAGTTCTGATTTCAGTTCAATAACTTTTTTTCAGTAATAGATTGGAAGAAATGGGACGGAGACACACACATAGAGATAGAAAAAGATGGAGATACTGTGTATTATATTTGTCGATTACCTTACTATTACCTAAATTACCTAAATATTTGTTGAATTATTCATATATTACCTAAATAACCTAACAATTATCACCAATATTACCTACATATTCCAAATATTACCATCGATATTACTTAAAATATTTAACTAATATTACCAATATTACCTTAATATCCGAAATATTACCATCAATATTACCCATAGCGAACAGTGCACCTTTTCAAACTGCCTTTCATCATTATCAATACTTGTTCGAGCTGTTGAATTTTCTCTCAAAAGTTCCTTCGTAATTCTGAACTTGACAACTTTTCCCTTGACAACAACTTACATGCGCGTTGCAGTTCTGAAAATCTAAGGCCTGTAATTGAGGCGTATAGTAACATAGTGACGTAAGCGACACTCTGGGCAAAATCGGGATTATTATACCACTAACTGCGTCTCGACGTCAGCTATCCGGGGAAATCGTTGGAGAATAAAATCGAGGCGCGCAGTAGAATAGAATAGAATGCTATAGGAACGAACCTTCTGGCCCATTCTTGGGTCGGATAATTACTTCGATAATTATTCGGTTGTTTACCCAAGTCCCATGCCGTATTTCTAGCCGCGTCAACCATATCGGCAGCGGGATTAAGGTTGAAAGTTCGTAAGGTTGAAAGTCCGTGTAAACAACATTACAATACGTCGCAGGTGTCGTGGAGCATCAGCGGACTAGAGAATGACGTTTAATATTATTATAATGCTTTCTATTATCTTACTATCTTGTCTTACTTACCTTTTAAAGATACTTACCTTGGTGTATAAACAAACAAACAATACCTTTGGGCGTCTCAGACGAAATTTTGCAGGTTCGGAAAAATATTTGCTTTATTTTCTTACTCATTCACTATCCTCATCATTACCATTGGTCTATTATTGTACTATCTTGTGTTGCCTTTTAAAGATACTTACTTTGGTGTATGAAGTGACAAACAATACCTTTGGGGAGGGTCTCTTTATGGGTTTTCGAGGTGTTATTGTTATTTGTATGCAATGTGGGACACCAATCTGTTGTACAGTATGAATTTAAATTGGAGAAAGATGCATTCATCGTTCCATATTTCAGAATGCATACATAACTTAATTATTTCACATAAGGAGCATGATTGCAGACATGCTCATGGTCATTTTAAGACCAATCCTAGCTTTCTAACTTAATTCATTGCAGACATATCGTATTTTGAAAGTCACAAAACTTTAACTGCATTTTTCTCACGTTTTTGTTTGTGGTGCTTACGTCACTATGTTACTATAGGCCTCAATTGTATGTTGTAGGTCAAAGCAAAACTTGGTAGAGGTCTATTTTAAGAGGCACATATCACACAGGATTGTTCTCCCTGAACAGCTTGTACAAGAGTTGACGCTCTAAATAATGTTAATGTTGAAGTGAAGCTTTCCTCTATAACGAACCTTGCCACTAATTTAATAATTGGTTCACGCTAGGTAAATCATATCAAATTCTCCCTCACATCTTTCCTGTTTATAACGATAGATCGACATGAAGGCTTCCAGTCTGACGCTGTGGCGTTGTGTGATATTCAGCCGTTGGTAACAAAACCGACACGGCAATAGACATTGTTACTTAGATAATACGAGTATAAATATCTTTACAAAAAACGAGTCTCCGAGGTGTGGCTGTCCTTATATAGTGCTCCTACGTATCTGTTTACCTTGCAAAGGTCTTAACAAAATTATATTCTCTGTGGCAGTACCTCTCGCCGAAGTAACAACATTTCGACCATCAATCATTTTGCGACAGCAATTGGCGGGAATCCAATTGATCCGAACCTAGCGTTGCTTGCTGCCGACATGCCTTATCTCAGTCAGTAATTCATAGGTAATCGACACAGCGTCGCCAAACCTCGCAGGTCTTGTTGGCACTGCCAAGTTGGACAGGGACGGCAATCATGAACAGCATTGATTCATGCCCTGCTACTGTACACAATGTGTGGATTTCAGTATTCCTATTTGGCGCTCGTCTTCAGAAATAAACTTAATTTTGATTCATATCACTGTGTATTAACTTCATTAGGCATATTTTCACTTGGGCGTATAATAGTGCAAGTTCTTGCCACTTTCCGTACCCGAACAAAGTAAAAGAAAATGTGTGGTATAATGATGTTGTGTAATTCATGGTCATGTGGACGTTAATGTTCCTTGAATGTTTTAATTACGATACACTAATTTTTCCTCCACATCCTACGTAGGAGGCAGAATGTTTCTGATAGTTGAATTTGCAAGGCATTTACTTCAGTATTGAATTAATACATTCGTGAATGAATGTACCTGTTGGTTTAACTTGCAAGACATTTACTTCAGTATTGAATGCGTACATCCATGGAAGAATGTTACAGGGGATTTCAATGGTAGACTTTTGCTAAATGATGAATAAATTTCCGTGATGCAAGTAAGTCCTGCATGAGTTACATATACTTTTCTCACGAGTTACTCAATGAGCCGCACGTCAGTGCATACTG
The DNA here is from genome assembly GCA_006783055.1 of Trinorchestia longiramus. Classification (NCBI taxonomy): domain Eukaryota; kingdom Metazoa; phylum Arthropoda; class Malacostraca; order Amphipoda; family Talitridae; genus Trinorchestia; species Trinorchestia longiramus. Next base: position 67,181 of record VCRD01000734.1, read on the forward strand.
CAGCTGAATAGCTGTCGAAACAGAATTTTGTATATTAATATTTATTTCTTATGCTTCATATCACGCAAGCGTTTATTCTAGCTGGGAAAATGAATTTAAAGATCAAATTTTGCTTAGCAAACTCTGTCGAGTTGAGAGAATTAGAAAACAGTATTGTCATAATTAGAAAGGAGTATTATGATTATTAGAAAGGAATATTGCCACAATTAGAAAGAGTATTGCCACAATTACAAAAAAGTATTTTCACAAAAAGAAGTATTGTCAGTATTTTGACGACGAAAGTCTAAATTTCAAGATCCCAAAACGATAATAAAATATTTTTGATTATTAATGAAAAATTGATTAACTTATCATGGAATGCTGAATAATTGTTTGATGTTTTACCTTCGTGACTTTGATTATTGGAACATTTTAAGGACTGTTTATTTTCAATTAGATATTGAATTGAATAATAAATCAGAGCGGTAAAAATGACGGTGTCATCTAGACCAGTGCTCCTCAAAGTGTGGGTCACGCGAACATTCAAAGGGCGTTGCGAAATGTACGATCATACTTTTCTAATTTATGTAATAAGGTTGTATCAGGATAAAATATATCATTATTTTATGATAAATAATTAACAGTAAACAAGATTTCTTTATAAACGTTAAATTTTTCTGCTATATTTACATTTTATTCTTTATTTTGCTAAAGTTAAAGGGGTCGTACAAAAATAAAATCTTTTAAAGGGGGTCGCGGCGGATAAAAGTTCGAAGACCACTGCTCTAAAGCAGCATCAGAATGAAGCAATAGTTCGCTTAGTGCTAATAAAATACTTCTTTGTGTGGTGTTGTGTCTGTCGTAAATGTATACCTTATTTCCTATTGTGTTTTTTTGATTATCATAAAATGTAGGTGTCATGAAGGGCTGTGTTAGCACCATGTAGGGCTCTGTTAGCACCATGTAGGGCTCTGTTAGCACCATGTAGGGCTGTGTTAGTTCCATGTAGGGTTGTGTTAATTCCATGTAGGGCTGTGTTAGCACCATGTAGGGCTGTGTTAGTTCCATGTAGGGTTGTGTTAATTCCATGTAGGGCTGTGTTAGTTCCATGTAGGGCTGTGTTAGTTCCATGTAGGGCTGTGTTAGTTCCATGTAGGGCTGTGTTAATGCCATGTAGGGCTATGTTAGCACCATGTGGGGCTTTTTTGTACCATGTAGGGCTTTGTAAAATCTGGCAACATTCAATGTCACGTTATGAAGGGGAATTTTTCGAAAGAATGTAAGCGAATATTTAGTTCTCTGTATGATGAATTTGGTTAACCGAGATCATGCAATGCTTTGGAAAACAACTTTTTCAAAACTGGCAACAGCAACATGCAAACTGAAATCGGCTGAGCTTTGGAACATACATATAGGCAGCTTTTCTATTTGAGCACAATATGATCAACGTAAAACAATTGCTTTACTCGAAATAAATCGCACTTAGAGCTTAACACAATATTAATATGATCTTTTGCAGCAGTTTAGTTTCCACGCGAGCGTCGTCGTGTAAGGTGTACGTAGCTCCACACTTGAGCAACACGTTCGATCGTCAGCGTTAACGAAGGCAAAAATGTGAAGTGCGGTGCAATGTTGAATGAAAATTTCTCCATTAACGTAAAAAACAAGGACATTGTGTAATAGACATTAAAAGGATTATAGATTTTTCATCTGAGGAAAATGAGTTCAAGTTCATTTAAATTATAAATAACTAATTAATTCTTCGATTGAAGTTAGTAAGGTTTCGTGATATATGACACCGATTAAAAAGCGAAATTAATTGTGCTCTATAAAATTATAATAATCAGAAAAAAATGATAAACTACTCTAAGAAAATTGATGTATTTAACAAATAATGTTCTATATGGTACGAAGTGATGTTCTTGAACATGTATCAACACAAAATCATTATTATAAAACATATCTAAAAGTTATTATATAATAATTTAATAGACTGGCACTGGGTACAGTAAATGAAATTTTTTCTGTATGTTTTATTATATTATTATTCTGGAAGCTTTTTAATTCTAATATAATTCGTCACGAAAACTTGTACTTAAAGTTAAAGGTTTATTTTTACAGAGTGATATTCATTTCACTCTTCAAATGGACATCGTTTACACGCTACATTCTGAAAGAATTGTGACACTCAACTTCAAGCTTGAAATAAAAAGTTTATTGAAATGCGGAAATGGTCAATTTTGTGAAATATGGTGCGACAATATACTTACAAGATATGCGTAAAATATCTGAGAACATAATTTTACTAAATGGATAAACGAAAGAGAACAAAAATCCTGAAAACATACAGTAGGTGGCAAAAGTGTTTGGTACATCAGGTTTTTTATTTTCTCAAAAATAATGATTGGTTTCAAATGCAATTTTGTATGTATATTCTAACGAACATTATCAATTAATACACAGAAGGAAATTGAAAAAAAACTGCTCTCAAAAAAATTGTACCTACAACATTATGAAATCAAACCATGCAAAAGTATTTGGTACATTGATTAAATATTTGGCTGCATAGCCTTTTTTTCCAAATCAGCCTTCACTCTTCTTCCGTAACCTTCAAGAAGCTTGTTGCATGAAATTGGTTGAATTTTAATTCATTCTTCTTTACATATCTTCAATTATTCGATATTTTTAAAATTTCTTTCATGCACCTGAAACTTCAATTGTTTCCATAGATTTTCTATAAAATTCAGATCTGGAGACAGACCAGGCCATTCCAAGATATCAATGTTGTTATCTCTGAACTATTTTTGTACTTTTCTGGTTGTTTTGTTTTGATCGTCTCGTTGAAATATGAAATCACAGCCGCGATTCCGCACTTTTCAAAAGATGCTTTAACAAAATGTCCATATAATTTGATGAATTCATTGTTCCCTCAATTATTTCTACGCAAAACAACCCCAAATTATCTCTTCCACCACCATATTTACTGTAAGTAAAGTGTTCTGTGGCTCGTACTCAGTACCTTTTTTCCTCTATACACAGGTGTGCATGTTACTTCCAAAATTTTTTTTTGTTACATCCAACAACATTACTTTTTTCTAGAAGTCCTCTGATTCATTTCCATACTTTTTTGTAAATTTTATTCGATTTTTTAGATGCATGCGTTTCAATAACGGAGTCTTTCTTGCTAACCTTGAATTCAGTTCTGTGCGACGTAATGATCTCTTCATTGTATGAGTACTTAATTCAATTCCGACGTTATTCAAGTCATTTTGAATTTCGCCACGACTCAAAAAGAGGTTTTTCATGACATTTCGGGCTATAGATCGTGAAGCAGTCTGGGTCAGTTTACGTGGTCGAGCACTTCGTTGGATGTTCGCTGTAGTTTCACAATTTTTTCACTTTCTAACAATAACTCCAACAATGCTTAGAACCAAATTAAGATATTGGGCAATCCTACGGTATCCTATGCCTTTTCTGTGGCCCTCAATGATCATTTTTCAGACATCTAACAATTCTTTAGTTTTCACTATTTCTAAAGTTCAGCACTGGTACACGCTATCACCACAGTCAACAATGGATGTTTAACAATCGTGCAATGCCGTGATTGGTTAAAACATCAATTTATATCAATATGAAAGAACATGGACGTTAAATTCTAGCTTAATCATGACGATTGTATGTTGTAGCAAATACTTTTGCATGAGTTGATTTAATATTGTTAATAAAATTTTTTGGAACAATGTTTTTCAATTTCCATCTGTGTATTGATTGATAATGTTCGTTAAAACACACGTACAAAATTTCATTAGAAACCAACCATTGTTTTTTGAGAGAAAAAGAACATGAAGCACAAAATACTTTGCAACGCACTGTATAATATGGAGGCTTCGAGGCTCCGTCCATAATAAACTTCAGTTCTGCCAAGAAATGGCAACACAAATCAAGTTGAGTGCTACAATTACACTTCACAAAATTATAGCAAAGAGAGAGAAAAAAGCCTCCTGCTCGGTATTTTAAAAGGCAAAAAACTGGCCCGTCATAAACATAGAGAATGTTTGAACACGTCGATGTACAGTACAAAAATGCTAACATCCAGCAGTCATAATTGGACACACGTGATTACAAAGCTTTCAAACATTTATTGTTATTACTGATTTATGCAGAAGTCCAGCACGAAAATATTGGCTAATGCTAAAATGTGAAGGAGAACCAAGAAAAATACCTGTTCTTTGACTCCAACTTTTCTAAATATTTTTAAAACACATTTTTTCAGTATTTTACGAAGAATCAACAATTACACACAACGCATGTGTTGACAAATCACTTCACCTCAGTCATGGGTCATCCCTTTAACACGTTGAGTGCGATTGTCTAGCCGGTGCAAATCTTTACTTTGTACACACAGTCACTAGAAAGCTTTGAAAAAATTACAGAACCTAACCTGAGTGACCCACCGGTGGGTCGTATCGCACTTAACGTGTTAACACGTTGCCTCCGATTGCCTGACTGGTGTAAATCTTCACTTTGTACGCATAGTCACTAGAAGGATCTGAAAAAATTACAGAACCTAACTTCAGTGGTACACATACGTACCACTTCAGAGTCAACGTGTTAAATCAAAGTACCTAATCTAATCAATCTTAACCTAACCTAATTTATTTGAACTTAATCTAATCTTACCCAACCTAACCTAATATAATCTATCTTAACCTAATATAACATAACCTAATCTATCTTAATCTCACGTAACCTAATCTATCTTAACCTAATCCAACTCAATGTAACCTAATCTAAGTATAGGTAGGAAAAACGTGTCATTGGTTGAAATAAATTAACACCTAACTCTTTTCATCCATTTCCAGTAATGAAGTACTTAAATTATCGACTTAAACCAATTATTAACAGTAATTTCTAATGCTCTGTTATTAACTTTTTGTTCTCTAATATCAGATATGAACATTATTTTTCGAAAATATTGGTAATGAATACTTTTGGCGTAAAATATCGGTAATAAACATTTTTAACATAAAATATTGACAATGAACATTTTTAAGCCAAAATATCAGCAACAACCATGATTTACCTTAACCATCGGTACCTAGTATTTAGTGTAATAGCAGAGGCTTGTATGGGTTTCAGGTAATTTCTTGCTCACAGTCGTAACACCACTACTTGTACCAACTGTACTTTTGTTAGCCATGATGAATGGAACATGAATAAGTTTTGATAAAGCAGGGCACATGAAGTGCAGAAGGCAACAGCATCGCATTGCCTCCTGAGTTATTGTATGCTGTCCATAATTCTTAATAAACAAGTACATATATACTCTAGTTTACATGTACATACACTCTAGTTTCAACATGGAGATTACAAGTCCAACAGGAGATGTGGGTTCTTTTAATGTACGCGTTGTGGATTTCGAAGCATTCAAATACATTTTATGTCTCCTCTTCATCACAAAACAATTATTAAATTATTCATTGTATGCTAATGGTTTTGGCCTAATTTCCCTGATGCATGAAGGCTCCTGCATTAACATTACGGCTTGTAAAGCCCATATTGTGGTCCTGAACGAGCTCATATGCCCAGCAACCCAGCCTACGTTTAGCAGTTGGCTATCTAGGTGGTTCGTGAGCGATAAGATATTTTCCTATGGAAAACTGATACTTAGAAGATAATTAATGTAGAGAATTAATGTACAAGAACATTATCGTGTGCCATCAGAAGATAGAGCGTTGAAAGGGACTCGCAAGTCGGTCGACGGTCATCTTTCTTTTCTGAAACTCGTATCCCACACAATGTCACACAGGAGACTCATTGTATGTCTACAATACATTTTAATCAACAAATTAACGCTATAGATAATAACTGAAAGTGTTAGCGTTGCAAACACAGCACACGATTTTGAAAATGTCTTTAAGAACAACAACTTACAGTCAAAACGCACATTTCAAACTGCCTATGTCTGTTTCTCCTTGGGAAGTTCACTGCCTTTTATGCAAATAAGTGAACAAATGTTCACTTTATATTTACAGAGGCAATGATGTATTTCTGTGCTAAACCAAGCACAGGAGCTCGAGACTACCTCCTTTGACTTATTTGAAAATTACACGTGAACAAAATAATGATGGCTTCTTGGAGAATGAGATACTGCACGTTGTTCTTGCTAAACGTTTGACCTAAATATACGACTCATAAAGTTTGTTAATCGTTATTTAAATTCAATCGCAAAGCAAAACTACTCTGTAAATCAGGAAAATGCATTCAATTTTATACAAATGCGGGATAAATGCAGCAATTTAAGAAAAATATGTTTTCAATTAACTCCTTTAGTCCTCCATATGTTCAAACACCGCGTTGTTAAAGACGTGAACGCTATTTTTCCTTTCGTGAACTAAATATAAAGCTGTGCACGGTCATGGAGTTGAAGGAATGATCAAGGGAATAGTTTTTCGTGCATTTTATTGTTACGACTATTGATGGAAATGATATACTGAAGCAGTAAAACAGGACACGCAATATAGATGTGTGGTTGCTAACGTTTTGAATAAGTTCTAACGTTTATACTTTACTTGACAACGACTGTTAATACCCTGACTAACTATCAAACAAATATATAAACTAAAATATTATTGCATTATTAAGTGTTGTATTCATAAATTTCTTTTCACTGTGCCTCATTTCATATACACAATATATAAAGTGCACTGCAGGGTTCCTTGAGTAGACTCAATGTGGCGCTCCGAGTCTCATATTTACAACGGAAATAAAATTTGACGAATGCGGCTGATGCAGCAGCATTTGAAACTGCAAAGTCTTAGGCCTACGTCGCTGTGATGCTGCTCTGCACTCTACGTAAAATACGTTCATGCCTATGCAAATTGCGAATACCTGTCGAGATAAGTGCTGCACATAGATGCTCAACAGCTTCAATAGCTGCTCGATGGCTGCAGTAGTTGCTTAACAGCTGTAGTAGTTGCTCGTCAGCTGCAGTAGCTTCTTAACAGCTGCAGTATCTGCTCGCCAGTTGCAGTAGCTGCTTAACAGCTGTAGTAGTTGCTCGATGGCTGCAGTATCTGCTCGCCAGCTGCAATAGCTGCTTAACAGCTGCAGTAGCTGCTCGTCAGCTGCAGTAGCTGCTTAACAGCTGCAGCAGTTGCTCGCCAGCTGTAGTACACGGCCCCTGGGCAAGAGGGCAGTGCTGGCACAGTTTGTTTTACGATGTGAGGAGCAGAAGATCCGTGAAATACGCCCACTTATGTTGCACAAACTCATCAGTTCACTTTAATTCTCTTTAGTTACTAACATAAACTAGGGAGACCTTCAAACTAAAGTCACATTTTTAGCATTTGGATTAACGTATTAAAATAACATCTATGTTACAAGCTATGGTTGATGTACGTCAGGCTGATAATTCATTCATTCATTTTAGTATATCAATGTTAACTCATTCAATAAATTTTCGTGCATCTTTTTTCAAGATTTGTTCCACAAACACTGATTAACACATTCATTGCGGTTGCCTAGCCGGTGCAAATCTTTACTTTATACATACAATCACTAGAAAGCTTTGAAAAAAATACAGAACCTCATGACAGTGAGTTAATTTTTACGTTGTGAGTCGAAGGGTCGTAGGTCTCAATAATATTTATTAATAAAACAAGCTCCAAGAGCATATTATTCTCTACATACTGCAGTATCGTTACGGGAATTTCTAAAAGACAACTGCCTGAACATAATTTGAAGCTCTGATAATTTGAAGGTTGTCACCATTTATTATATTGAGCTTTTCTTAATAATGAAATAGGTCAACGTTTGGATAATACGCACACAAAGCGACTGAAAAGCTGTTATTTCAATATGTGTGGCCATAGGTGAAGGTTGAAGCTCTTACTATTTATTTTTGAAAAGTTTCCTTTGTGGATGAACATTACATTTCAAGAGCTGCGACTTAGTGAAACTTCTCGAAAGAATAAAATTATGAGCCCATAAATCTAGCTCTTTGTTCTTCATGAAGGATTTGCTGTAAAAGCTGAGGCAATTAAAGTTGACGTTTGCAATACCGTTGACAAACGATGAGCAATTCACAGCTTCACTCCAAAGAGATGAACGAATGAAATGCCCATTATTTTGGCTGACGTTATCCATATGATTATTGGAGCTTAAAGATTTATGATTTGTATCTAGACTAAACTAAAATCAAACATTCTGAACCCTGGAGTGCATAAACAAGGCAAATTACAACTATTTGACGTCATGTAGCCCCATGCAGTTTATGCATGAATTATAACCCCAGTTTTCAAGTTATAACCCAAGTATATTACCTACCACAATGTATATCCATTAGGAATTATCATTTTACTAATTTACTCAACAGAAAGCAAAGATAGATGCGAGATCGACGTTGAAAAAAGGCTAAGTAGTGACACTAATGGGCACGGCACGATGAAAGGCAGCATGCATGAATAACTGTCTCACTTTTCTGTATTTACATGAAATTGCGAGAGCTTTTTATCAACGCTTTGATTAGTTTTAAAAAAGAATTCAACTGCCGTAACATACTTAGCAGCTCAACTTTTTTGCAGCCTTCCTAAACATGTTGTGACATTATTTTGTAAAAGAGAAGGAGGTTGACGATTCTAATTTACAAAGAAAACATTAAATAGAGGAGCCAAAAACTCGACCATAAACATGAACAGGAGTTATGGGATACTGGGTTAAATTAAACACAAGTGTAGAGCACAGAAAATTAATTTTAGTTTAATATAGGAACTTATTTTAATAAAATATCATATAACGAAGTTCCAGAGTTTAAAAAAAAACGTTCTGACTCGCTCGTGCGTTTGTCAATTGAGCAATACATTAACATTGTGAGCTGTCCGTCGCAGTGACTCCTGATATCGTCATTCCAGGCAAATCTTGTTCTCTAGCCCTACATACTTCACACGTCAATAAAACAAAATGGCTATAAAAAAGTTTTGTAATGTAGAATTATCGTTGATTTACTGACTTTCAAAAAACTATAGCATAAAGTAATGGGAATGATTTCATTGTTAAAATCTTCATTGCCAGAGAAAAGTTTATTTATTGTTTTTTGGATTTATTAAAATACAATGCAATTCAATGACAACCAAACCAAGTTACTTGACAACTTATTTTACATAGAATACCTTAGCCGTCAATGTACCGATAAAATGAAGATTGAATTAAAGAGGTAAAAACACCTTGTGAATGGCTCATGAATTCTAACAGATTGATATGAAGTTGAAGTTTATATGTTTTATGTTCATGGAAAACTAAAAATAGCTTGTCCTGCACATATAATGAGAGCTGCTGTCAGCTGCTTGAAAATAATTCATTTGGTTTCCTTGGTACATCAGAAGTAAGATCAGAGAGTCCTAGACACAGAACGAGTCGTCGCCAGTTACAGTACGAGTCGTCACTAGTTACAGTACGAGTCGTCGCTAGTTACAGTACGAGTCGTCGCTAGTTACAGTACGAGTCGTCGCCAGTTACAGTACGAGTCGTCGCTAGTTACAGTACGAGTCGTCGCCAGTTACAGTACGAGTCGTCGCTAGTTACAGTACGAGTCGTCGCTAGTTACAGTACGAGTCGTCGCTAGTTACTCCAGCTGTCCAGGGTTAGAACCATGAAGTAGAGTTGCCTTGTGATGCATTTCACTTGTTTAGTACTGATAATCAATGAAAGAAAACTTTTTTCTACTTCTATCTAAATATGCACCGCTGCGATGAAAATGACGAAACGTATGGAGGCCGATAATACTACTCAAGACCCTAAAAATTCTTAATACTAACTGATAAACATAACAACGAATGATACCAGAATATTTTGACCTACAATATAAGTGGTCGATATCGACCCCTGGGAGTCGAGGACAGAACTCAAGGGGTCGATAAATTTATGGGGGTCGAAAGGGGGTCGATTAAGGATATATATGGTTGAAGCTGGTTTTAGCCATGCGAATGTGATTCTAACAGAGCAAAGAAATAGACTAAACTTGGAAAACCGTGGTGATTTACGGTTAAAGCTTACCAATTTTAAACCAAATATCAATGGCCTTGCTGCCGCTCATCAAGCTCATCCATCTCATTAATATCAAGTTTATTGATAATTAGGTAAGTTAATGTATTTTTCATTATTCATTTTTAATAAAAAGCATATTGCGTATTTCCATGGCAGTTAATATTATTGTTAAGTAGCACATATGTTTTATATAATTAAGTTCATATCAATTTTTCAACGGTAAGTATTGTTAGATTTCGAAACAGTCAAAATTCTCTATAGGTAGGTAAACTTCTATTCTTTTCTTTTTTACTTTATATCATTGAAGACTGCCTCTTTCTATTAAAATATATCTTCAAACATTGTACAGGTAAGAACATAAGATTGGTTTGGTTTATAACATTTCTCTTTATTTTTGGTCATCAAAAATGTCAATAATGGTTTAACATTTTTTTTCACCCATTTGTATGTGTGTGTGCATGGAGGGGGTCGATGTAAGTACAAATATCCTATAAAGGGGTCGACAGGTAAAAAAGTTTGCCGACCCCTGCATTACACCAACAGGACAGGAATGACTGATACTAAGGTCACTGCTTACTCTACATTTTACAAACATTCCTACACGTCACCCAATAAGTGACGTTAATTTAGAGCAGTCTATAAATATCAGGGACAAAACAGGCGTGTGCTAAAAGCGAGCAAGCTGACTGATTTCCTCAGGCAGGATTTATTTGCTACCGAGCACGTGGGGTGTTGCGTTTGGCAAGCCTAAACAATGACGCATTCCGGCCATACGGCATGTCACGTGTACGTAAGGGGTCACGTGTTCGTGGGGAGTCACGCGTGCGTGTAGGGTCACGCGTGGATGAGGGGTCACGATTGCCTGAGGGGTCACGAATGCACATCCGATCGTGAGGGTTACACGTATTTGAATGTCCTCCATCATGGGACCCATATCCATCCCTCAGCATGAGGTGTGTGTAGGCCACTGTGTGGAAGTTATGTTTGGGCCCCTGTGTGGAAGTTATGTTTGGGCCCCTGTGTGGAGGTTATGTTTGGGCCCAAGCGTGGGGGTCATCTGTGTGCCCCAGCTGTTAAGGGGGTCATTTATGGGCCTCATATCAAAGTTCGAGTGCGATTGAAGGTAAGGGGGGTGGCTTGGATACGGGAAGCAGCAATTTGAAGTAAATTACATAGAATTATAGACACTTTTTTCATCCTGTTATGAAATGGTGGACAAAAAGTAGCAGTACCAAATCAGATATTTGTCTTGTGAGAAACTAGACAGTTCCCGTGGAAATTCCACGGTTTAGATTTAACGAATTTGAAATGATTATAAAGACGAATGTACTAAAGATTTACGAATATTTATTGTGTTTTGAAAGAATATATTTTTCATGAATACATACCAAACTTCCATTCTGTATCTCATCTACCGATAACATGGTCAAGATAATACCTGTAGAAATGTCACGACTTGAAAATCATAAAATTAAAAACCTATGAAATAAAAACATTTTTCTGTTTTACTCGAGGTACTATCACAATTTGAATATTTTTCATGTATGCATGCAGAACTTCGATTCTGTATCTTATCTACTGACTAGATAGTTCCCGTGGAAATTCTATGGTTTAGATTTTGCTAATTTGATATTATTATAAAGACGAATGTGTTAAAGATTTACGATGAAATATTGTGCTTCAAATGAACATTTTTTATGAATGTACGTGTACAGAACTTTTATTCTGTATTTTATTTACCGATAACATGTCTAGATAGTACCCGTGGAAATTTCACAGTTTTAAAGTGATGAAATTAAGGATCTATGAAATAAACTACATTATTAAATTTTATCCGCTCTACTATCAAATTCTGAATATTTTCATGAACATATACAGAACTTCCATTCTGTATGTTATCTACCAATAATAGGGCCGTGTAAGAAAAGAAAGCTAATAACGGAAAAAATATCGTATTTTATAGTGATATGGCGCCTGTGGTATCCACTAAACAATGTTGGTTTCTGATTTCAGTTCAATAATTTTTCTTCAGTAATAGATAGGAAGTAATGGGACGGACACGCACAGATAGAGAAAAATGGAGATACACTGTCCATTACACATGTAGATTAGACAGTTCCCGTGGAAGTTCCAAGGTTTAGATTTTACTAATTTGATATTATTATAAAGACGAATGTGTTAAAGATTTACGACGAATTATTCTGCTTCAAATGAATATTTTTCATTAATATATATAGAACTTCCATTGTATATCTTATCTGCCGATAACATGGTCTAGATAGCATCCATGGAAATTCCGTGGTTTAAGAGTGATAATATTAATGATTTATGAAATGAAATTCATTTTTCAGTTTTACGTGTGGTAGTTACTATCAGAACCTAAATATTTTTCATCGATGTATACAGAATTTCCATTCTGTTTCTTATCTACCGATTACATGTCTGTGTAGGAGAAAATGCCAATAATGTAAAAAATTGTGTATTTTATAGTAATCCAGTGCTAGCGCTTTTGGTACCCAAAATACGATGCTTATAATTCATACATGCATACCCGTTCTGATTTCAGTTCTACTAGCAGGACCCATGGAAATTCAACGGGATGAGCGATATATTTCGTCAACAAATATATTTTAATACTAAAACCACATGTAATTGCAAGACAATAGCTATGATAGCCTTGCATTGTTAAGCGACTACGTCCTCGTGTCCGGTGTTCCTCAACATGCTGCATCTCACAATGCCATCCAAATTTGCCATGTGGGAACAAAATTGGGTACCTCATTGGGTCCAAGTGACATGACATATATGATATCTTTTCAGGAGGAGTATTTCCAGGATAGACAACAATATCTCTGTTTTCTGGTGGAGCACCATTCTCTCCCACGAACACTGCTGCTATCTCATTACTTGTTGGGAAATTGTAGCGCCTGATATCTGATCCTCTACTGAAGTGTAGCTGATATCTACGTTCCTGCACATTATCTCTTCTGGCTCTCTCCGCTTCTTGTTGCTCGACTGTATGCATATTCTTGTACAATTCTACGTACGGATTTATTTGATGAAGAACATCACCTATTGCTTGCATGGTTGCAGGAGAACACTGAGAGTTTTGTGGAGCATTCATCCTATGCTGTATGGCTTCATTCGCCTCTATAATATACAGTTGCCCATATTGAGGTTGACTATCACCAGGGTACAGATTTGTCATTGTGTCATAAGTCCAGGAGGAACGCACAGTTTGACTCCAAAAGACGCAAAGGAGAATACACAGTTGTAATTCCTGATGTTTTATCGGAATGAAGTAAACTCTTCATCATTGCCCTCAAGTAAATCTCTTAAGGCCTCAGGATAAGGCTGCAATGCAGGGACACTTACTTTTCCATTGTGGCAACAGTTCATATCTTCTTTCGTAAATCTAAGTGCATCACAGTACTCACATCTCACATTCACTTCACCAATGTCAAAAAGTTCTATATCAATATTTGCTATGTCAACAACTGGTCCATTTCTTCTGATGCGCTGTCTTTACAATTGATTTTGCCTTAAATGGTTAACTTCACCAGGATTCATATTTTCAATTTTCTGCCTATATCTCTCTCTTTGGTTTTGATGATAATTCATCGTCTTCTTCATTCATTTTCTGTTCTCTTTGCTGAAATAAATTTCTCTGCCGCTCAAGGTACTGTGCCCGCTGTTCCTCATCCATATTTTCTTTTCTTTACTGTGATAAATTCTTTTGCTGCTCGCGGTACTGTGATTGCTGCTCCTCGCCCATATTTCCACGCATGATTTGCTTTCGTCGACTGTCTCGCTGAAGGTACTCTTCACGTTGTACATCGTTCATTGCAGCTCGCTTCACTTGCTGACGTTGCCTCTCCTTCTCAAGAATTTCCTGCCGTTGTTCATTCCTTATTCTCTGCCTGTAGAGTCACATTCTATCAGGAGCAGCTTCCACTCTTCGCTCCATTGTGTAATTCTAATGCTAGAATAGGTGCAAGTCTTACTTAAACATGAAAAAAGGCACTGATACTATCGAGACTTATGAAAGATTTGTATGTAAGATACGGATTTCTGATTAACTATACATCTGTCTTAACAATTAGGAAAAGTTCATATAAAATGTCAAACATATCAATACATGTAAAGGCCATCTTTTAATGTTACACTGAGCAATTCGGTAGCTATGATACTGCAAACTCGACGAAAGCGTAACGCATTAACTAACTAAGGAAGGTACATGCAGAATATTATATAGATAATTTTTTTTCAGTATTAGATGGGAAGTAATGGAACGGGCACACACAGATAGAGATAAAGAGATGGAAACACACTGTCTATCATATAAGTAGATAACATGACCATGTAAGAGAAAAAATATAATAACGGGAAAAATGGTGTATTTCATAGTAATCCGGTACCTTTGCTATCCACAGTACAAGGCTAATAACACATGTACGTATACTCGTTCTAATTTCAGTTTAATCATATTTCTTCAGTAATAGTTACGAAATAATGGGACGGACACACACGCACACACACGCAGATTAACACAGTTAATACACAGTTATTCTACAATACACAGTTAATATACAATGTACACAGTTTATTATATATTTAAGATTTTAAGTGTTAGAACCATGAATCAATCATGCTGGATTTGTGTTAAAGTAAACAATTTTTAGAAGAAGTATTGAAAGCATGGGTGGCACAAACAAATTTATACAGGCACAAGTCTCGCATAAAACATCGTTTTACTGACTACGCACTCAAGGCTGCATTTAAGAGAAAAATTGTCCTGAAGAATTTGCTCAGTGATCTCAACGCTAGCGTAAATACGAGCACTTGTTTATTATGCGTCTTTGCCCGGTGTCTTGTGCATGTCGACCGTCCCCTCAGCATGTGTGTATGCCGATAAAGACTAGGCAGGAACATCTTTATCTCCCAGACGGATTACCGCCAGGCGCTCGCTTTATTCAGGGCCCACAACGTAAACTTCGTAGAAGAACATCACGAGCAAGTGTAATTTAAGACCGAGTTACGAGCTCACTTGCTTCGAATTTAGTTGATTTTACTTCTGGCAACGATTTCTTTCTCAGATTTCTTTAACTCACGGCGTGATAAAGCACTTGGGTTCATCGTTTCTACATTTGATTTATTTTTGAAGGAAGTGGCTTTTAAAGGAAACAGAAAAGTAAAACTCGATACCACTCGATTTACATTCTTGAAATAAAATTCATTTTTTTGTTTTACCCAGGGTACTATCAGAACCTGAATATTTTTCATGAATATATACAGAAGATCCATTCTGCATCCTATCTACAGATAACATGGCCGTGTAAGAGAAGAAAGCTAATAACTGAAAAAATGGAGTATTTGATAGAGATTCAGCGCCTTTGGTATCCACAATACAATACTTATAATACATGTATACCCGTTTTGTTTTCAGTTCAATAACTTTTCATCAGTAATAGACTGAAAGAAATGGCACAGACACACACAGATAGAGAGAGAGAGAAAGACAGATATGGAGATACATTGTGTATTATACGTGTAGATTTTTATCTCCTTCTAAGTGTGTAACTGGGATTGAAGAATCTAAATCGTACTAATAGTATTTAGTAGAATTCAACCCGAAATTTTAGCTTTATACCTAGGACAAATTAGTCCTAGCTATTATATAACGTAAGTTTAGTTTACCCGTTTGTTTAAAGCATAATTAATTTCATTTTCCTACCGTCACTACGCAAGGTCGTAAATGCCATATTATTTTCTTCTCACTTGTTCACATTAACAATAATAAATCTTGATGAATAATTCCTTTTTGTGATTTGGTTTTTTAGAACCTTTTTGGTTCAATGGTGAGACTCTTCTCTGATGAAGATGAAACTGCGAAACACTTCTTATTTATTTTGTGTAAAGTAAAGTAAACAGAAGTTCGAATATTTCATTCATGGTTTCAAATGAATCAATTAGCGTTTTTCTCCCACCGTTTGCATCAACACAAGACGCTTTCAATATTCTTTCTGCTTATTCAACACTTCTCCGCTATACGAGTTTCCATTTCTTTCATACTTCTCCCTGAATAGTCGACACTTTTTGTCTTAATCGGTCAATACGTCTAAGTTGAGTTATTTCAACTTAAGAACTGCTCTAGAAATATAATACAATTTAGAATAATTTCATATGTCAATGGTGTGGTACGAATGCCACTTACGAAACTAAATGTGTGTACATTATTTACTTTATTTTTTCAAAAGCTTACCGGCTTAAATAGTAATCTTGTAGTTGGACAACTGCCATTTCTTTTTATATGAGTAGAATTTTTTAAGGTTGTATTGTTGCTCTCATTCATTATTTAGGATTGTTTTCTGGACTTGATATTCGTTTTCGGTTAATGAAGCTTTAGGAAATTAACTCTACCATATCATAACCAAAGGAAAGTTCAAATATTTTAGTTGCGTGTTGAAGATGACACTGATTACTAATTTTAAATAGAAATTATAAGCATAAAAACTTCCTAAATCGATGTAGTTTTAAATTGTACGAGTATAGAAATGTTGAACAGTTGGAATATACTGAAGTAAATATTCTGTTCTGAAGTCATCTTATACTTCAAGTGCTTCCCTTTCATGCTAAATTATTAATTAATTAGCCGGCTATGACGGTTGCTGGAGACTCTACCAACATTAACGTTTTAAAACAAAGTAATTTTAACAGTTCAGTGCAGTGCAGAGGGGGTCATTGTACTTTGAAACTTCTGAGTTAACGCGAGTATATCATTCAGCAAATACAAGGTTCAGTCCTTTTTGTTGGTCTGATCATGAATGTGTGGGTCTAGCCTGATCTGTCGTAAATAGTAGGAAAGAGCCCTGTGTGTAATACTTGCACTGAGTTATTAATTCCTTGTCACTCTAGCACAACTTGTGTGTTGTATCATCAGGAAAAGCAGGTTTTTGATCTTCATCGAACATTGGTCGTTAACGACCGTCGTAAGGATGGCAAACACTCAACCAGGGAACAACGAATAGATTCCCAAAGAGCATACGTAACATTCTTTGGCGCAAATTGAATAGCATGTCCTAAAAAATGGCTTTTTTGCTGTGTTTGCCAAAGAACTGAGTACAGGAATGTTGCGGCGTCATTCTACGAGATCAAGTCTCAATGCCGCAATTATGCGTGACTTTCAAACAATGCCAAGTGCCTCCACAGTCCTGCATGCAACCTCGACCCTGCCTCTTCGATGTCTTCTGGTCTGCATTTGTTCTTTACTTTGATCGAAAGATCTTCCCTCAGTGCAGTAAATTTCGTTTGGCCTGCGTCCAGTCCTTGATCTTATCAGCTCGCTGCGCATGCATGATTCTTTTCATACGAAAACAACTGGTTCGTGTGCCCAATATGAGTTTCAGCAGAATATCTGAGTAAATAAAAATATTTCGTACATGAAAGTGTAGGCTTGAATTTTTGCGCAGCTTACGAGATTATTTACATGCATGTTAGAATTCAAAAAGCATAGATTTTATCATGTATTAGAAACATTGAAGAGAAAGTTTCAAAGTAGGTAAAGGGACTTTTTTTAAAAGATTTGGATTCTTTCTACGCTCTAACTAAAAGGTGACAAGAAAGAGAGTAGTGCTGAGAAAATGAATTCAGTGAGTTTTGTGAAGTAGGAGGGAGGTAATGTTAAAAAACCAAGGTAAATTTGTTTGGGTCTTCGTTAATAATACGCGCAGCTGTAACAAGTAGCGGGTAATGGGGAAATTATTTTTTAACATATTTAAAATGAATTTTTACTGATGACTGATACAGCTTAGTGATATTATTCTTTACATAAAGTCTTCCATGCTATCAAACCTGGCTATGTCAAGTCTGTGATATTATACATAGTGTGCATTAAAACTCATCGGAAAGTGAATCAGGCAACATGCATACCAAAAAATAAGCGTCAAAGATACACTACCTGTACGTTTGTTACATCCTCATAAAAGCATAAAATATATATTTTCATTCCTTGCCGTTTTCTATGACACTTAAAAGAGAACGAATTGATTTACTCATTTCTTTGCGGTACACAACTTTTGTGCCCACGCGGACTCTATACTGCATCACTGCTCTCCTCCATGACGACTGCCCTTACTTGCTGTAGTTTTGTTCAAGACGAATTCTGCTTTCATTTCTTGTGAATATGAGTGTTTGTAGACAATCTTCAGATTGACCACTGAATTATAGGTAAGATGTGTAAAATATGGAAAAGTTGTCCGTTACAGTCCAGTATATATGTCGCAGTAAATATTCCATCATAACCCTGGTCACGCTTCTCGTACAAGTTTGCCTCTTTTTCCGTGTTAGGAAAGCTCAAATTAAGGACAAAATTTCTATTCTCATCAAACTTTTGCTAGCATTAGTTAAGGAGTATGGAATTCTATTTTATTTGATTATTTTTAAGATATGGAATATAGCCAGAATATAGTGAAGCATTCTCTATAGGACTATCAATTAATTTTCTATTTTATTCACAACCAAATTTCATTCAATGAGTATATGTTAGAAGCAACATCTTTTATAAATAACTGCGTTTAAGTATAAGACTGTACGCGTATTATTAAGAGAAGTGAGAAGTTCTCAAGCGAAATGAATAAAGAAATTTCACTCGAAGCAAAAAGATGCGGCCATACGATATGAGGCTCGTGTAGGTTTCAAAAAAGTGTATAAAGTGAAAATGGAAAAGAGTATTTTTATTTTCGCAGAGTACGTATACGTCATTTGGTTTTATTTTATTGGCAGTTACTAAACTGAATAAAATGATACTTGAAATCCTTTTCTATTTTTTCTCTATTTCACTTTTCTTAAATTTATAAATAGAATAAAATGTAAGATGGCTACAGAAACGAGCCGTTTGGTCCATTTTTGAGCTGCTAATAAGTTCCATTCCGTTTAAAGTTAAGACAACAATTAGCAACAGGCACCAGGATTGTAAGCATTGGAGGAGGGATATCAGTCATAAATTTTCATGCAACGATTACCTGAATCACATGCACAATAATTATATGACTAGTTGACTCTTGTATGACCATTGTATGACTCTTGGTAAACAATAATTGTATGACTTATGGCACGCAATAATTATACGACTCGCAAAAGACAATTATCACATGACCCGATATACACACCTGTCACATATTTTTTGGTACGTATAAACGTAACTTTGTGGTACAGATAAATATGACTCGTGGTATGTAATAATTATACGACTCACAACACACCATTATTACATGACTCGTGATGCTAAATTATCACACGTTTCTGGGTAGACAATAGTTACATGATTCGAGGTGCGCATAAATATGGTCCACCACAGTTATAGGACTTGCAGTGCACATAAATATGACTTACAGCACATAAATATGACTTTCAACACATAAATATGATTTGCGATTCAAATAAATATAACTCTCAGCTCATAAATATGACTCTCAGCACATAAATATGAGTCGCAGCGCACATAAATATTACGCACGGTCCGCAATAGTGATAAGACTCGAGATACACGAAAATATGAAACTGCATCAGATCATTTTGCAGCACCCTGTTTAATCGCTGGAAATTGTCACCACTGTCGACGGTATATTCAGGCACCCACTAAACACACATGCAGTGCACACCTCTCTGTTAAGTTGTGGTTGCTTTCATCGAACTGCTCTGGTAGTCGCCTTTTTAGGGTATGTCTTCTGGGACCTGCGCCTGATCGTATCTTCCACTTCGTCTGAATCATTCTATGAATTTATTTTCATTTGGTGTCTGGGCCCTTCACTCGGGCACAAACCTCAGTGCAATTATGTATCACATGATATCCCGTGGTTTTTAAATGATACTGACGGTGTCCATTACACGTAAACTTTGTTCATGTGTGTGCATGTTGTTCATTCAGAATGTTCTCCCACACTATGGGTATTTTGATTGTGATCAAACAAGTTCACAAACAATTTCTGTACGAATGATGTCCTACATATACTCTCTAATGGTGTCACCATGGGGGATGATGATGATGATGGTTATGATAATGCTACTGCTGATGGTGATGGTGGTTATGATGACGCTACTCATGGTGATATAGATAATAGCCTTGACTTGTTGACTCATTTCACCTTCAGGCTTGTTCGTCAATCTTCGTTCCTAGTATCCATTGATTGTTGCCTTTTTACTTACATTTTTAGCTCAATGAGAATACAATAGAATATCAGCCTTATTTTGACAATTTTTCAAGACCTGTTCTATGTTTAAAAACTGTTCTATGCGTCTTCATCTTCATAGTCATGACGCACCAGAAATACAGAAGAAAATAATCGGTTACGTGGACAAAGTTATCTCAGCAGGTGTGAGTGTTGGCGTAACGTATTCAATGTATCAGTTTTGTATTCGTCAACATCAACACATTTAGATAATGGTTGTATAGTCATTATTTTGAATTGTTTTAAAAATTAAAACTTCATGATAGAGTAGTTTAGTAAATTGCTCTAAGATTTAGGTTAAAAAATTCAATAAAACCTTAGTTTAAAAATGTAATAAAATCCGAAATGGGAACACGTATATACACACACTTCCCAAGTGCTTATTTAATAACAATATTCCCTGAATAACTGGAATGCAAGAAGTGGATGCCATCGTCAGTAGCGTTGAAGCTGCAGGCCAGTACTTTGTAAGATGAACTTTCACTTCATTAGGCGATGGCGACTTCATTGCTTTTGAGTGTGTCAAGAAAATGAAAAGCATATTTCACCGGAAAAAGGCATGGAGAATTCAGATCATGCAAGTGACGATGTCTAAACTTCATTTGTGTTCAACATTCTTCTATACACTTAAATTAAATTATGAAATTCTATATATAATTTTATAGGTGCGATAAAAGAGTTTGTCACGCTTATTTGGTGTTTTTTCTGATAATTTGGGATTCAAAAGTATGGTTCATTTTAAATGTTGCTCCCATATTTTTATGAGGAGTATGTGAACCAACGCCTACTAGTTGTTGAGAATTTTCTAGTTATAGACTCTAATGACATCAGATTTTGTAAGTTCATTGTAATTCGTCCTTCAGAAAAAATTCACGATCACTGGTTTCAGATTTTAATGCAATTTTATGCAAAACGCGGGTAACGACAGGTTAAGATGTTTTTATCGATACTCAAATATCATTTGTTTGAGCATAATGTTACTAAAAATAACTTCATTCATCGACATAGTTCAATAAAGAAATTGTTTGAAGCAATTTAAATAACATCCTTGGTATACAAGAAAGTGAGTGCATTTCTCCAACATGGTTTTCATCACCAGCTGGAACCTTATTTTTATTCTCATCTTTTCTCCGGTCATCACCGGGAGCAGCATCGACAAAACATCCAAAGAGTTTCCGAAACGCATATCCCCGAAAATATCGACAAGCGAACAAAATCATAATCTCAAAAGCGACCTGATTTTTGAAACACTAGACATTTCACAATTGAAGGGTGATTTTGAGAGTCGTTCAAGAGAAAACCTTTTTGAGTTTGACTCCGGCACGTCTGATCAGCACGCAGGTGATCGATTGCATCCCCACGCAAATCGTTTTACTTTCGATACTCAGTCATCACCCACGGAAAAACAACCCCATGATCTTGAAGGCTATACCAAAGAAGATCATCGTGCTGTCAGATCAGATAACCCGGAAGCTTTCAAACTCTCCAAAAATCCTGGAAGCACCACGAACGAGCGTAACTTCCACAACGAATTTAGAGCACTAGAAAGTCCAACATTTTCGAAATCCTCGCATAATCTTCACACCAGAGAGCAAGATAACAGCTTGCTCGACTTGGACATTGAAGAAGATGCAGAGGTCTTTACCTTCTCTTCATCTTCGGCTTCGACTCGTGCTCGGAGATCGAGTGATCGTTGGAGGTCGAGTGTGTCGGAGACGGACGAGCGGTTCGAGCGGGCCGCTATATCTAGACAGGCTGCCGAAAACCAACTGCACAAACCTCGCAGCAGAAATAGAGGTATGTAACTTCAGATACTGAATAGGTTCAAGTTATTATTATAATGATTTACCTGTAACTTATATTTAAGACTTTTGTTTGATGATACATTTGATAGTTACGAACCCCCCCAGTACTACATCCTACTAACTATGTCCCTAACTCCTTAAGGTTAATGTATGATTGAGACAAATGCTCGTGACATAAACACCTATGCGTGAGTGATATGTGTGCACACAACTAAATTGACTTACGTGGTTAAGGTGTACGTGCATGACTGATGGATTTACTTTAGACGGCATGGGACTTCGGTATTGAACCAAGAATGGGCCAAACGGCTCGTTCCTATTGCCTTATTCTATTCTATTCTATTCTATTCTAGTTCCTAAGTACGTTTTTAGCTTGAGTTGAAAAGTGCAAAAATACACATGTTACTAACTCCAGTAGGCAGGCTGTAATAAGAGTAATAACACAACTTTTTATTTGTACCTTGTATTGTGAACTATACGACTCGTTGAGTGTTCAAAATATCGGTGAAATCAATTAGTTTTGGTAGATGGTTTCCCGAATCTAGTTAGTGGAAGACGTGCTAGTGTCTGTATGGATTGTGATACGACGATGCGATTCATGATGAATTGCTATACGACTTGCAGTGGAAAGCGATGTGACTTGTGGAGGATTGTGATGGGATTTGTGGTGGATAGCAATGTGATTTGTGGTGGATTGCCACGTGACTTTTAGTGGATTGCGATGAGACATGTGATAGATTGCCATCTGAATAAGGATGACTTTATTTAAAAAAATAGTAGCTCAAGAGGCTTGAATTGCATGGAAACACAGAAGGATGTGCACAGCCAGTGGCCATGAGGAGGAAATTTCCAGACTCTCCGGATGTCCACACGAAGACAAAGTGTGTGTTCATATTTGCTAATTTGCCACTAATTGATGCTTTGATCATGGTTCCTGACTATCAACTCGCAGCCAAGGCTTGCACATCAGTTGGTCCCCCGATTGAACGATTGAATGAATGTATTTCATGGTTGAAAATTCATGGGGGATTCAGTAAGAGAGAAATAGGAAGTTTTACACGTGAACTGTGGATAGTTGTTACTCGTAATTTATTTTAAAATCATAACGAGAGTAGCAAGTTGCTGATGGTATTCATATTCTATTCATAAAACGAACTACACTGGAGATGCACTAACACTTTCTTACTCCACTGGTGCGTTTTCTTACTTGAATAAGTGTCCTGTGATTGGAAAGCAGTTGTAATTTTTCAACTCAGAAAAATTTGATTAAGAATTGAAGCTGTTTAATATTAAGACTGAACAAGATGTTTCAATATTGTCGTTCATTTCATAGTTTCAAAATGCTAATTTCTTGCACGCATTATGAACATTCATAATTTTTTGATGTACACCAACCTTACATACGCAACTTGATTTCTGAAGGAAACTCGGACACTAGAAACAGTAAATATAAGTATTCATATTAAACTATATTACGATGCTCCAATACGTGAAGTTCGTCTCATATTTTTTAAAGTTCAAAGCTGCAGTGAATAAATACTTGCTAAATGCAAGTAATGAATTACACAAATGAACCGCTCGTAGAAAGAGTCGGTTAGTAGATTCCTTTTAAAATTAAGATAAAAAACAACACAAGAATCATAAATATTTCCATTTACCTTTCACATTTGACATGGAAATCCCGTCTACTATACTTCGCATATGAAATTCGAAGCAATTCTATTATTAAAAATTCTAAGGTGTGTAGCAAACGTCAAAAGATATCCTGATTTCAGGTAAATTCAATGGACACCTCTGATTTCTAATAAGGTGTTTTATCATTAAAGAACAGTTGTCGTGATAACTTGAGAGAAGAACTGAACTTTGGTTTACTTCCAAATTGTCCACTGAGACTTAATGTCGATTGAAATTCTTATACCTGGCATCGACTATCAGTTGATTGAGTAACAAACATCACTTTTGTCGCCTCGCGTCATTTATGTCTCCTCAAATAAATTTTATTGTCTCAAATCAATTTTGCTGCTCTACATACATTTTTCAAACCATTATATTTTTAATTAGACGGTGTAGCCTCTATGGGTTCTATTACTGTATAGCTGAAACGCTCTGTTAAAAAGTATATCACTCCTTTTATGATCAAATGCATAGGTGGATGCTGTTTCAAGAGTGCAAATTAATGTTGTTTATTGATTGATTTTAGAAAAAATATTTTTGGTTCTTGCTAATGGCTGTTTGCTTTCTAGTGGTGAGTGACAAGCAGTAGGCATTAGGTTTGAGCTGGTTGTCAACCGCGGCGATAAGCGGCCACATGAGTGTCTGGCAGAACCACCTCAGCGGCTCCCACTTTCTTTAACCAAAAGATAAACCTTGAAACACATGCATGCGTGTATCCATGCATGTCAGTTTCATTAGCCTAAAAGAGGATTTTAGACTAAAAATGAAAACCGTTAGAAAAACTCATGAATGATTGGTCAAGTAGAGAATTGAATAACAATTTTGAAATGCTTTTATTTTTATTATACCTGTGATGTAAGTCGCTATGAGGAGTAAAGGAGAAGTACCAAATACCGACGGGCTGTTTGATAAGAAATGATATTAGAGCACAATAAAATTGCAAATTGTATCGAGTCTGGACTATAAAGTCTGTATTACATATTTACATATAGTCCAGTGCTCTAGTCTGAGCCAGCTCTGTTTTATCTGATATCGATAAAATGGTAATGAATTAATAGAAAATAGCTCAGCTCATTGAAAACTTTGGTAGCACTTAATAGTTTGTGGTTGAGCGAATTTTAGTTGCACTGACATTGTATGCGTATACGTGCGATGATCATCATTTTTCAATATGCACAAGGACGACTACACTCAAAACTTTTTCAACTCAGTTGGTAAATTGAATCCTAGAATTATAAAAAAATATGTTCCACCAACCCTAATATAATTTGTATATCATATCTATCGAATGACAATGCACTTTGTGTAAATGTTAAACACGTGAAAATTTATGCAATAGCTTAGTCTGATTTTGTCTAGGCCTTCGAAGCGAGTCAAGCACCTTTAGTCACATCGGAGTTGACTTGAGAGTTTGCTCAATTTAACCAATTTCGCTACTTACTAATCAGAATATTAAGACTCATTCAAAGATTTGTACCCGGAATTAAAAGAAATTTTCGTACAGGAAATTGAATTTCTCTTCATTTTACCATAATGGACTGCGCAACCGTTAATTCAATAAGTAATTCAGGCTGGCCAGTCCACCGCCCACACGACCGACAGAACAGGATTTACGAGCTCTGATTGATGGAAAGAATAATGGTCGTACGTCAGGATACGCTTACTTCCAAACGTGTGTAGTGAACTGATGTGAAGACTAGTTGCTTAATCAACCATAGGGGCCTACAATCCCCTACAATTATTCAAAATACTCTAAAATTTGTGTAGAATTGTTTATTACGTCTGAAAAGGACTAAAACTGTCACTGTAATTGCGTAAAATTGTTTAATATTGTTTAGAATTCATTACAATTATCGAGAGTTGGAGGACGTTATCTGGAATTTTTTAGAATTGTTTTGATTTCTCTTCAATCTCCACAATTGTCTTCACAATTTACATGCTATTTTATGTGAACTTAAAGCTGCAGGAGTTTGATGAGTGTCCTCAGTTAGAGATGATAATATTTGTAAGTAAATTTGTCTTCAGGCAACGTAGAGTATGAATATACATAGAATATTGCATCACTGTGCATAGATTTACGATTATCTTTCAAAACAGTAAATTTTGACATTGATAGACTAATGTTGATTTTTGTATTCGATTAATTTTTCCATATTTTATGAATGATTCTTTGGGTATAACTTTCTATCCGTGATATTCCTTCATTTTACTGTGAGAGACTTAACTTTATCTTTAGAAAAAGGCAAAATAGCTAATAAGTATCTTGATTAAAACGAACGGACCTCCATCGAACACACAAATATTTCTCTAACAAGCTATAGCGAAACATCTCCATCTACTTTTAAAATATTACTTACAAGTTGTGTGAATCAGATCGTCAAAATGGAAGCTTAACTATTTAACGGACAGCTTAATTTTTAGTGCAATACCTTTTAAATACACTTCTACCCTCTGAGCATATATTTCATAAATGAAACTTACAAAATTCTTACACATATTATCTTGTTGGAAAAAGTTGATAGAATATGTCAAATATTTCGAACATAATAGCTCTATGCGAGTGATAACTAGCTGTAATAGTGAAATAATTGATATGTTTTCCACCTAATATTGGTCACAGTAATGCCTTATATGTGACTATGTTATCTTCATGATCTAGAGGATAGATCAGGGTAGACAATATCAGGTGTAAAATTATACGTTAAGCATTTTCAGAGCAAGAAGCTTGTAGTGCTGACTCAAAGATAAAAATGAACGGTTTTTAAGTGTCCAAGTCTAGGCAGGGTGTTTTTGTCTCATGCCGCTGTATCTGGTTCAGTTACTGGAAAACTGAGAACTTCTTTCATCTGAACGAGTTTTCACACGCGGCGAGTCACTCTTCCGATCGAAGGAGAAAGTCACTATGCACTGTATGCATCCAATCAAAATATGACAGTTTTATAGCTCATGTTTGGTAGCTGAAGATCAGGAAGGGGGATTATTATTTGTACTGACATGACCCAAGTTTTGGAATACAGCTTGAAATTCATATTCTTCGTTGGAAATGCACTAGTTGTTGTTTTTGTGCTTTTTCTTTTTGGTGCCACCAAAAAACTATCAAGCGTTACCTCAGTTATTAACGTGGTTATTTTCTGAGCACACAATCCCATCGTACCCATGTTTGATAGAGGGAGATGTCTTAGACTAGACCAATGAACTACCAATAATATTTTATTACCAGACTCGATATAATTTCAAATTTTACTGTGCTCAAATGTCGTCCCTTATCAAGCGGCTCGTCAGTATTCGGTGCTCCAGAGATGCTTCGGATTACTGCAAAATACCTCGAATGGCTTTCGCCTTATCCAGTGCACATGAAATCCAAATAAAGATGACTCGGAAAATGATGCAAGATCTCTAACTGCTAATAATTGCCATTTTTGTCTTTTAAGCTAGTAGGGCTTGTCTTATAAAGATCGAAACACGCATCAAAGTTACGAACAAATACTTGAAGAAAACCTATTTTTCTAACGTTGACCAGCGCAGCATAAGTGGGCAAGGGCTCTTGAACTGATGAGAGGGAAGGAGGGCGAAGACATTATTATTTAAGCGACGAAAATATCTGTCTAATTAGCTCCGACTACCTTCATCATAAATTTAAATCGTAAAGCCGGAGTTGTGTAAGTGCATGTAAACGTCAGAATAATTTCAAGAAACAAAAATTAATGCCGTGCTGAATTAATTTGCTCGTGGTGAACGTGATGATTCATCAGAAATATTTGATAGTTTTACTTACACAAAACTGTGAATGACTGTTAAAATTAATTGCTGGCGTTTAATGTTGTTTATGAAATTTAAGTTAATAGCTTCAAAATATAGGGACTCGAACATTTGGTTGTAGTGTGACCATTTTTAGATGGTCATGTTTTGCTTCTTTTTTAAATTATTTCTGCTTGAATAAATTCGCCAATTGGAGGACTAAGTCTATAACAGCTTTAAATTGTTAAAAAATACACCGTTGAAGTAAACGCTTTTAAGTACGGATACATAACTTCATTCAAACCATTGAACTAAAGTCTAAATGACACTTCCATGCTTATAGAAATGTTTGTAGACTGCAATGTGAAAATACTGCAAAAATATGAGGGTTTATTTCTAAGTGTTTGGTCAACTTATCAATGAAGCTTAATTGCTAGCCAAGCTCGTGAAGATCATCAGTAACATTACTAACAAAAAACTGAGGTAAAGTGCAATTTACCATAAACAGCATTTCATTCTGGGCGTCAAATTTCCCTCTACAGCAGTTCAATCTATTACGTTTCTACTTGAGATGAGAATGCTTGACTAATTTAAAAGAAAAAGAGCGTATACGAAACTGAAACAGTTTTCTGTTTTATCACTAGGCGATTTATGTACCTCTCAACCATGGCTGTACGCTTTTGTTCCACCACTGATAAAGTTGCATCTTAAGAAGCCCCGGTATTTAAGCTTGAAGATTTTAGACCAGTTAAGGGGCATTAAAGACTTTATCTGACGTTTACATTAGGAAGATATTGGCCAGGCTGATTTCATCTTACATTCCAAACGGCGGCGAGTGAAATATAGCGACTTTTCTGAACTCGAATCAGAAAATAAATAAGTGGGGGAAGAAAAGTGTTCTGCTGAGCATTTCTATCAATCGATTTGTGTACCCAAATTTTTAATATTAAGATGATCTTGATCCCATGGGTCAAGCAAAAAACTCATAGGTGATCAAATCGCTACGAGGCTCATGTGAATCAAAGTACATGATGGATTAAATACGAACGATTGTCGATACTGTGGACTTGTTGTGCGTTTACCTTAAATCAGAAGCTTAACTTGAACCCAGTCTGAGCTTCTCAATACAAGGTATGACATTTGATTACAGGATATAAAAGATGCAGCAACATAACTTCCTTTTTTCAAAGCACTTTCCTTTGGAAAAAAGGCACTTAAGGTTCCAACCCTGCATGTACACATACAATTTCTTGTAGTCTATTTTAGACTCCGGATGCAAGATCCGGTACATTTTTTTAAACGTGATTGGGAAGACGCCTTTTAAATTAAAGCAATTTTCAACGCTGAACACTAAGAGGGTGTAAAAACAGCTTGTTGCTGTAGCCTATTTTTTAATTGTTCTATATTACTCTGAAGTTCCACAGCTTTTCTGAGGTGTGTACATGAAGGTAGGTCTACATTAATATATTTTTATTCATGCCTTGTGTCTTGCCTAAGAAATTTTTTTTACGAGAACAAACTGATGAGGTTGGTTGGTAAAGTGAATAACACGTTAAGAAAATGCATGACTCTAAAGAACTGGCAAAATTAGAAATGTCATTTCGTAGTTGAAAGGAAAGAACAGGCCATCTTATCTCTAAATTTAATTGGGAGAATAGGGACTGTTTTTTTAATTTAAGTGGAAGAACAAGTGCCTTTTTTTCTAAACATAAGCTTCTTTTACAAATGCTGTACACCTCGACCTCCTTATGGAAGTGAATCATGAAGATAGAAGGAATTAAAATGCTTCACCAGCTTTAGTTGCCTTATTTTCCTCTGTAATTACCATCTGAGGTGATGCATGTCGTCATTAGTGCTTTTATTTAATAACTGATGTTATCACATGACTATACTTACTTCTATATTAACGTACTTTACTTATATAATATTATTAACTTGCATTTACAAAAAAGGCTATATATATATTTATAGTTATTTTTATCGTGATCATTAGAGTTAAATCCCAGAAATTTTTATCTAGTGTGTTTAAACGCTGTGTAACAATATCGCTGTTTTTATTATTAGTATCATGTATCTAACTTGCGTGAATAATAGTATTTTAATATTACCTCTGGTCGGAAAAAGCCGGTACACAATCAGGAAAACACACCAGCATTGCCCGTAATGTTCCGGAAAATAGTTTGCAAATTAATTCTTGATTTTTGTCTCAGGTCTTTTTCTAAGTACTTTTACAACGTTCAAAGTATAATGCATAAGTTAAACTTTTGAGCTTTTTCCCCTTTGCACTAACTGTTTCCAATAATTTCTGACCAGAGGGAGTATCATATATTGTTCAAGAAATCTGCGTACAAATGGAGCAATGAATAAATCATTCTCAAAATCGCAAGACGCTCGAAGTCAGACTAGACCGTCATTTAGATCATCGAAGCGCCCCTACGAGCCTTTACTCCAAGTCATAACTCAAAAGAACGCAAACAGTCGCTGAGGGCATTAAAAGTCTTAAAATGTTAGCATTAAGAACTGAAAAACCATTACATAATTCATGTATCCGTGATTGAAATAGAGTGCCTTTGTTTCTCACAATACGAAGATTTAAATCACAATAATACACGAGCACAGCCCCCTATGCATCAAGTGTCGACTTCTTCTGCTGGACACACATCGTCACACACCGTAACCTGCTGCACACACATCGTCACACACCGTAACCTGCTGCACACACATCGTCACACACCGTAACCTGCCACAGAGACGTCACAAAACTGCCGCCTGTGAGTCTTCTTGCATAACTGCTTTTTATTCGACTGGAGACGACGATGTACGAGGAACTTCAAGCAGAATTATTGAGGAATAGAAATGTATAGACATCGTAATTGATCTTGAACTACCGCTAATAGTTGAGGGCTGTACTTTATTTGTCGTTAAATTGATAGCTGCACTGGACTACTCCACGCTTCCCGGCAACAACGGAGCAAGAATCAAGCTGTCAACTTCAAAAAACGTCCAAGATTAAACGATGAGATTTTTAAATTAATTCATGTATCTGTTTTCAGGGTGTTCAGTCCCTCTAATTATTTGTCTAAGGTGCTTGTATTTTAACATGATGCTATAACAGGCAGCAGGATCATGGCAAGGAAGCTTTGGTTTCGAATTGCCAGGGTGTCAATTTTCAGTTAGCAAATAAATTATACCATCGTCTGAACACACCTAACTTCCATGAACACAGGTGCAATCCAGTATCATGCAGTGTCTATAGTTATACACTCCCACAGTCCGGTAGTATACACTGTGTATGGTAAGACAGTATGGTAAGACAGTATGGTAAGACAGTATGGTAAGACAGTATGGTAAGACAGTATAGTAAGACAGTATGGTAAGACAGTATGGTAAGACAGTATGGTAAGACAGTATGGTAAGACAGTATGGTAAGACAGTATAGTAAGACAGTATGGTAAGACAGTATGGTAAGACAGTATGCTAAGACAGTACGGTAAGACAGTACGGTAAACAGTAAAAAACAGTAAACAATCTTTATTTCCAATCAAGTACACAGTACATAGACATTTAGTACATTGGTTTTTCAAATTCTTAAGGTTAACATTCTTAGAGTAAGGGTGATGGTGAGCTCCATGCGACGATCCTGGGATGTGTCCATGGGCGGGGAGTTGAGGGCTTACCGATAAGTGCGAGCTCACGGCGTGAAACGAGAAACAGCTCGTATTCATGGCCGGGTTTCGAACCTGCAGTCTTTCTGCACAAGCAGAGACCCGATACAGAACACGGGCCGCAGACCACTCGACTACGGTAAGACAGTATGGTAAGACAGTATGGTAAGACAGTATACTAAGACAGTATGCTAAGACAGTATGGTAAGACAGTATGCTAAGACAGTATGCGTACACTGCTGGAAATTATCCCCGTGACTGCACTCGGTTGTCACGCTCATTCACGTCTTTGCTTTTATAAAAGTCATGACTTTTTCAATATCATAAAAACTACATTTAATTGTTTAAAAGAGTAATTGTTAATTGTTTTTGACTGATAATAGGGATAATACTTTCATGAAAAGTAAATTCTCAATTCAATGTCCCATTTAGCGAAAATAAGTATTCCTTCAAAAGAAATAAAAATCATGATGCTCCGTTAATAATATAATGCCGTATTATCTCATTACTCCATTTTATTTAAATCATTAGCACTAACAAATAAATTTTTATGTTCATCAGTGAGATGTTTTATAAGAAAGAAGCTAGTATTTCAGTTAATTTGTATCATGCTCACATGGAATGTGCTGAGGAAAATTAGGTCATACTTTAACCCATAATTCTACTTCTCAATGAAATTTTTACGACGTTTATGAGAAAAAAGTGTGTGCTAATTTACTGTTTTTTACATCGTCAGAGATTAACAAAAATTTCGTTTGCTTTTAATCATATCTCTGAGCCGAATTTTCTGTATGCGTAAACAAAAATTGTACGTAAAATAATACACTTTTTACTGAGTTAATAAATCAAATGAAGTAAAGGCGCAAATTTTTATTATACGCACGCTTCGCTCTCGAGAAACCGTTCAGAGAAGCAGAATTTTTTTAGCCAACGCAAACTACCGAAGTTTCTTCCAATCATTTAATTTCACTCTCAACAAAATTCACTTAAGTCTACCAAACTGCGTAGGATGCCCCAGAAAAAAGTATCATGCTTCTTATCTTAAGTTATGAGGTTCTAAGGTACGGGCCCGAGACGTGCTTGATAATGGCCTTCTCTACCTTATAAGAGCTATAAAAAAAGTTGAAGTTACTTTAAAAAAGTGCCGCTAGCTGCCATTATTACCAACCACGGAACATCAATATCATCAAGAAGTCCAAGCCTGCGGCATGGAGCTGTGTGACTGCCAGGTGTCGGTTCATTTAGCCTCAATACATCGCTAAGATTTTGTATGTTTTTTCTGGGTTTTTCAATATATAAATAAGTTTATCATGCGCTTCAATCGCTTTTGTAATATAGAGTGCAGTCCACAATTGAGCTCAGCAGCATCACAAGTATTTAGAATTGCAAGGCCAATGTTCAGCGATGAAAAAAGTGAAAAAATCGAACAAATTTGTTAATGAGATCCTCTACATTTACAGTCCGTTGGACTTTTATTTTTAATTATTTTTTCAGCTGGATGACTGTTTTTAAGATTTAAATGTAATGACAAGACTGAGAAACTAATTCATTCGTTCTCATCCCTGATCATGTAAAACGACATGAAATCTTTTCTGAATGAATACGTGTTTTATTAAGTGCTTGTTTGTATAAGTGTCTGAACTCAACAACTCTGATGCAAATTCTTCTCAAAACTTTGGACTACGAAATTCAGTTTTATATTTTTACGGTAAGTTCATGCATGACATCTACTACACAAACTGATTGTGTTGAAATAGTTCAAGATTTTCAGTTTTCTTGAAGATTTTTAGCTTTCATTATTTTCATTGTCAGATATTCTTTATTATTTAATTGCCAGGTATACTAAATTATTTAAATTTCAAATATTTTTGCATGGAATTACATTATAATTAAGACAATTAAGATGTATTGTTCACATTAAAATGAATGCAATTAACATGTATTATTTACGCTGAAATGAAGACAAGTAACATGTATTGTTTACATTGAGGTGAAGGCAATTAACATGCATTGTTTACATTGCAGTGAAGACAAGTAACATGCATTGTTTACATTGAAAAGAGGCAATTAACATGCGTTGTTTACATTCAAGTGAAGTCAATTAACATGTATTGTTTACATTGAAGTGATGTCAATTAACATGTATTGTTTACATTGAAGTGAAGTCAATTAACATGTATTGTTTACATTGAAGTGATGTCAATTAACATGTATTGTTTACATTGAAGTGATGTCAATTAACATGTATTGTTTACATTGAAGTGATGTCAATTAACATGTTTGGTCTGACAAGTATCACTAAGTTATTAACTTTCAATCATTTTCGAATGAATTCACTGCCGCTTGTAAAATAATTGTATTTAACCTCGAATAAATACACAGGATTTTACAATCAAAACTAATTTGTACAGAAACAACTGCATTATAATTGAGGTAAATTAAGAAAATGCGGTGATGCATGAGAAAACATGCGTAATAAATGAGGTTATGGTTGAAAAATATCCAGTAAATTCCATTAATTTTAATTAACCATCTGACGGAAGGATAATACGTTCCATGTGTTGAGTAATATTTCTTTGTTACTATTGATTTTCTAAAAGTAAAACAATCAATGACTTCATTGTATTTGAGAAATTTTACCAATTCCACTTTAGTATGTAATACACAGTTTCTTGCTTGTTGGCTTGCTAGGTTCGTCTCTCTGTCACACTCAAAAGGATTTAGATAGGAGGGAATTCGATCGTTTATGTACGTGTATTCTAAGCATTGTATTGTGGATGTGCCTTTGGTAAGGCACATCCTTCAAGATGGAAACTCCTTTGCAAAGCCTGCGTCCACTGGCAAATCAAACGAAAACATTCAGTAAAAAACACTTGAATTTTCACGTGTGGGTCTTGTAGTTCCACTATCTAACTATATACTAATAATACATAGTTTGTTGCTTGCTTGCTTGCTTGGTCCGTCTCTCTGTCACTCTATAAGGATTTAGATAGGAGAAAATTCGTTTATTGAATAACAAGATGAGACACCATAAAATTTCATCCCTAAATTACGATGGCAAATATAGTTTCTAGAATATATACCCGAAAGTCAAAATACTGCATTAAAGTTTTCGATCCTGTCGTACATAAGATATTTTGCATTTTTTTCCAGCTGAATTTCTTCGTAGCTGTTGAAATTTCGCTCGGAGTAGAGGCCAAATATTCGGAGTAGAGGTCCCTGGTTGGATCACTGCAGGTAGTCACGGTACGGAACCCAGTGCTGGGTCATTACAATTTTTAGTTCCCTTGCAAAATGGTGGAAACTTTCGTTTAAAAGGTAGCATAGATACAGTCTTTTTCTACTTAATGACTGCATGTTTCTACTTCAAATTATGCTATTGGACCAGCACCTTTAAATTGACTACCTCATCCAACGAACACACCGTGAGTCTCTAAAAAAAACCGCTTCGTTTTGAAAAGTAGCTCGTTACTAGTTGATTTGATAATATCCCTTTTTTCAGCATGGTACATAAATTGCTGTATCTTTGGTTTAGTTTTGCCGAGAAGTACCAGGAGTTTTGCTTGCCCTTCTGCCTTAGCAATTTGCTGGAAGAAAGCTTTATGTATCAAGAAGTCATCAGCTACCTGTGACAGCCCAATATAATAAAAAGAATATAACTTTTTTTAACGGCAAGATGCTCCTGAGCGGCCTTAATATTGTAGAATGAGGCTATGCCGTATCATCTACAAGTATGTTTCCGGATAGAAATTTAATCTGAAAAATTCATTAGAACCGTGGAAGAAACACCAGAAGGAAGGAAACGCAGATTAGCACGCGAGAGGAAAAGATGGCATAGATGTCAGCAAAGTAGCAGTGATACGGCCAATGTTTGAGCCATGGATGCTAAGCTCAAGAGGAGAGCTATCTCTCAACAAACTTTCCACAAACACGAAGCAAGGATGGACCGTGATCGTGAAAGAAAGCGTCTAAAGAGGCAAACTTCGTCGAAAGAAAGCAGGGAAGAGAGAAGAAAGATGGATAGTGCAAGAAAAGCTGAAGCATGCGCTGGGATGTTACATGGAGGAAATTGGAGAAAGAAGAATATTAGAAAGGGAAAGGTTTGCGGAATGGACAGCCACCATGTCGCAAGAAGACTTGGACGAAAGGAGAAGATTTGAAATTGTTGGAATTGTTGTTCATTGGCGAGCACCACTGAAGAATTATCATGGAATCCCTGTCGTCATTTTTAACGATTGGGTACACTAGTACATTTAATAATACACAGTTGGTTAGTTGCTTGCTAACTTGGTTGGTTCTTCTGTCTGTCACGTTCTTAAGGATTTAGATAGGAGAAAATTTGTATACTGAAGAACAAGATGAGATCCCATGCAATTTCATCCCAGAATTACGATAACAAACATAGTTTTGGAATATATGCTTGAACGATTAAATACAGCTGGCTGAAATAAACTATTCATCTTATGCTAAGTATTGAATTTTCAATGGAATGAGTATACATGTATTCTAAGCATTGTATTGTGGATACCAAAGGCACATCCTTCACTGTGGAAACTCCTTCACGAAGCCAGCATCCACTGGCAAGTCAAACGGAAAAAATTGGTAAAAAAACATGTGAATTTTTACAAGTGGGTCTACTAGTAAGAAATATGAAACAGAGATGAAAGATAATATTCATAAACTTGAAATTTCAATCGAAGGTATTGTCATGTCTTATTCGTCTTATACAGAACACAAACCTACATTGAAAACCATATTTTTGCATTGATAAAATCTTATTCATCTCTATTGGCAGTAGCAGTGGAGATCTTTTTGAGATCCATTTAGGTATCCTATTTACGTACAGCTAGAAGCTTCAAGAAACAATGTTTCGCAAAGTCTGTAGTTTGAAGCGATTACTCAACACCAAAGTTTTCTTCCCTCGCGGACGACTTGTTCAAGTCCGGGAAGGCGATTTGGTTACCTTTCATCAGCAGTACCTGTCGTTCATAAGCCCTTCAACACAACCTTGTTGACGTTACGCTGACCAAAATATTTTTAGGTGACGTAAAAAATGAGAGGGCGGGGCCCTGAAAAGCCCGAGTTAAGAAAATGAAGTCGCCTTTCCTAAACATTGTGGCTTATGCGTAAACAGACTCGAGATATTCATGTTTTCCTTGAAAATAAGCGTGATGTGGAGACGACGAAAATAAAGTATCCCATTCAACGTATGGAGAATGTGGTGCATGTGTTAGTTTGTTGTGCATATGACAGCCGACCGCGGGATCATGTCTGCAACATCGGGTTCAATGCACCCGTGTCAGGGGTAGAGAACTTAACGAAAGTTTGATAAATAATTCGGAATCTAAAATTAAATGAGGAATAAAAAAAGCTACATTTATAATCGATTATGTATCTCTATCTATCTATCTCTCTCTCTCTCTCTCTCTCTCTCTCTCTGTATCTGTGTGTGTCCGTCCCATTACTTCCTATCTATTACTAAAGAAAAATTATTGAACTGAAATCAGAACGGGTATGCATGTATTACAAGCATTGTATTGTGGATACCAAATGCGCCGGATCACTATAAAACATGCCATTTTTTCAGTTATTAGCTTTCTTCTCTTACGCGGCCATGTAGATAAAATAGATAAAAAAATGGAAGCTTTGTATACATTCATGAAAAATATTCAGATTCTGATAATACCACGGGTAAAATTAAATAAAAGTATTTTATTTCATAGATCCTGAGTACACTTTTAAATTAAGGAATTTCAACGGGTAATATCTGGGCCATATTATCAGTAGATAAGATTCACAATGGAACTTTTGTGTATATTAATGAAAAATACTAATTTAAATCACAATAATTCGTCGTAAATTTTTAATGACTTCATCTTCATAATAATTTCAAATCAGTAAAATCGAAACCGTGGTACTTCCACTGGAACTGTCTTGTTATTATATAGTGGAATTGTACGACATGATTGAAATAATTCACTGAAATCCTATACGTCAAGTTATATCTCAGAAAATTTTATCAATGTAATGACGTTTGAGTGAAATTTCTGCTAAAAAAATCATAAAAGAGGGTTCATGAACTAATTTGTTTGGATTTCCTTCTTGAAGTATAACATTGATTTTAAAATATTAATGAATTACTTACATATTTAAGTGTTTTTTATGCAAGTTCATCATAGAGGAAAAATTTCGCTTTTTAAGACCATCTCAATGCATAAGTAAATACAAAGATTTAAAGCGATCCCAACCTTAAACTTTGTTAATTATATTTAAAAAACTTTGCAATGCAGATTATATTCAAAAGTCATAAAATATCCATATGGAATAAATATGAAGAGTTTTCTCAGAGGGTGCCGGAAAAGGGTTCACCTGAAACTAAAAATTCAGGTGGTGAATTAATTACTGCAAGGTGTAATGGAAATTTTTTTATATAATATCACCAGCTTGGTCGACTGGTGAGCGAATCTGCTTTCGAGCGGGAAGACCCGGGTTCGAATCCCGCTGCCGACATGGTTGACGCGGCTAGATATACGGCATGGGACTTGGGTAAAACAACCGAATAATTATCGAAGTAATTATCCGACCCAAGAATGGGCCAGAAGGTTCGTTCCTATTGCCTCATTCTATTCTATTCTAAATAAAAGTATGGGTCAGAGCTTCAGTTAAGAACGAACGGTAATTTTTCAACGAATTCCATAAGTTGAGCAGTTATACATACATAAACTTATAGGAGCTACACATATAGTTTATTTAAGAGAGAGGGTACTACGTAGTATAAATAAACACGGTCAAATATTTAAAATTAAGCAATTCTTGAACACACAAACGACGATCTACATTCTCAGCCTTCCAAGTATAAAAGATTATGACTGCCTAATAGTATTCTCAATTATGTATCATTTTGAGGGTAAATTCTTACACATTAAAGGATTTTCACTAATTAATTGTCGGTCAGTTAGTTCCTATCCTGTTTTACAAGGACCTCGTTCTCAGGTTTCTCACCTACTCTCAATTTTTTTAACTGCGGAAGAGACGATTTTTTTATGACTGGAAGAGGTACTGCGCTTCCATCACTTTGCCTCGCTGACACCCACGATGTGAGCTATTGCTGCTAATGTGTGTATTTATTTAACTGAGCCAACGCAAATTAGCATCATTTATTAACACCTCATGTCGTTTGCACAGATATTCTTAATTTGACCAGGTCTTTGAAGAGGCTTATGTCTCAGCTCAAGTTTGCACTGTAAACAGAAGCAAGAAAATATAGGTACGTCTCCTTACAACTTATGGTGTTGACACCTTAACTCGGGGGGTATTTTTGTGAGGCTATATATTCATCAGAACGATGTTGTGTGTAAAAAGACGAGTGTGAGAGTTTGCTTCAATGTTGATTGGACTCCTGGTACTACTAAAGTAGCGTCAGGTTCATCAATACTACAAATGTTCTTCTCTAAAGTAATTAGCCCAAAATCTAACTCTTGCTATATCCTGCCATTTACTTGCTGACTGATTCAAGGATCAGTGTTTCAACAATTACATGATATTGGAACTCCAAGCATGGGTACATTTTGTTTAGTGATCATAAGCGATTTCCTAGTAAATCAAGAAAAGAGGTACTAATATAGAAAAATTTGTTCATAAACCAGGGTTCACTGTACTCCAGTCTCTTTCATTGAAAACTAAATAATTCATCATAAATCTTTAATACATTTCTGTTTAAAATAAAAACAAATTGGTCATAATCCAAATCGCGGAATTTCCACGGGAACTGTTTACTTTATAAAATAACTGGCTGGATTAAGTTTTGTTTATGTTGTTTTCATTCAAAACTAGTAGACCCACACGTGAAAATCATCGAGGCCTGAATCAAGGACTTTAAAACATCACTTAGCGCAGAGTTAACAGAACGCAGGCATCACGTGTAGTAGGAGCAGTTCTTTTATGTGTGACACAACTGGCACAGAGTGTTCTCTAATTACGCAAAGCAAAACCCAGAAATTGCTACAAACCTTACCAAAATGTTGGATTCTGCTCTACTTTTCGGTGTAAAATTCCCAATACGAACATAGACTCTTATGCTAGGTCACCTGTAGATGTATCACAGTATATTAACACTTAAACTTGCTCGAAGACACGAATGACTCGCCAGAATGTAAGGAAAAATTAGACAATCCACTCATCTGCACTCGTATAAGTACGAACAGACTCACGCCCTGAGTAAATGCTGTGCGCATGACACGGTTGCAGCAATTGAAGATCCCTGGTGAGCCTTTAATTCATGTTTGTGGCAAGGATGCTACGAAATATGAGCTTTCTCAGTGCAACTGTGTTGGGCACGTGGGCCGTAAAGCAGTGCCTGTCATTCACTGATGGCTTAGTTTAGGGACCAGACCAAGTAAACATTGCGCTGAGCTTGGCAAGATGATATTGTTGAGTATAAGCTTCGTATCATTGGTGATCACCAGGTGTCCGTGAAGATTGTAGAAAGATGCATATCTGGCTCGCGATGGTCCATCGATGTAGCGATAGTTCGTGTCGTCGAGACATGAAAGGAGAGGGGTGTCGCTCGAGATACGAAGCCTTCTCAGTAATTTGTTACGAGACCGAAAACTGAACAGTCAATAAACGAAAGGGTGGGTGTTGGTTCTTTATTGCCTTGTCTCCGTGTGCTTCTCCAGTCAGAGCTTGTGTCAAGAGAAAGACGTGAGAAAACAAACCCGTTTTCAGTAACTGAGTAGCTCATGTGCACCTCGATCGCGTTGGCACGGATTTAAGTTACTTACCCAGTCCAGGCATGAGAATAGAATAAAATAGAATAGAATGATGCTATAGGAACGAACCTTCTGGCCCATTCTTGGGTCGGATAATTACTTCGATAATTATTCGGTAGTTTACCCAAGTCCCATGCCGTATTTCTAGCCGCGTTAACCATGTCGGCAGCGGGATTCGAACCCGGGTCTTCCCGCTCGAAAGCAATGCCTATATAAAATTAACTTTCTTTTTGTAATTGAATCCCTTTCATGTAAACCATGTGCTCTCTTTACAGAAGACAATACCCGAATTGAAAATAACACGTACGAAAGTTAGAATTACGTGTCCATATCTATTTCAGCACTAATGTCACATATTGTTAGATGTTCAGAGGAGTGCAGCACCCAAAAACCTGAATCCAAAGTTTTTTTCAATGACTGAGAGGTAACAAAGTCGGGTTTTATTTGACTTTTTATGATTTCCGAGAAGACTTACTGACATGCCATCGGAGATTGATGAGCGAACTATAAAACGAGCGCTCCATCAGTTCCTTACTTATTTTACACCGTAGCATCTGCCATAAGTGCGTCCAGGACTGTCTATCGCAATACTACGCTCAGTACTTTTGAATGAGAAATCGTGTATACATTGCAGTAACCCTCAAGCTGCTGTTTGATGACTGAGACATACACCAAGCTTGTTAGGCGAGAGTCTCCTACTTTATGGTCATACCAAATACTAAAGAAGTTTATGGGTCGTAAATGCTTTGGTCAATGCAAGCGCTCGATTTTCTGCGCTAGACACACTTCATTTACTCTCTCCTTCTCCAACAACAGGCAGACCTTCTCCCAAGGCTGAGTGGGAATCTCCTAGGCTGTATTTGCACAATCATCCTCTACTTACGTATCTGTATTTTGGTGTCCTAGTTTTTTCTTCTCAAGTGTTTTTGGTGGACGCCAAGTTTCGTTCAATTCAAGGGAGAGAGAGATCAATGTACCGAGCAGGTCCGATCAATATGAACTACTCATGACAAATAAGAATGTAACGAAACATCGTAAAAAAGCTGTGTTCGTATGGGAAGTTTTGGAGTACCACGAACTCAAAAAAAATGATGTAAACTCGTCTAACTTATTACTGCATCAACCGACAGTGAGAGGTCAAGGCCTAAAGTGAGAGACCGAATAAAAAATTCGACTTTTTCTCAGGATAAAACGTTTTCATTCAATACAGAGTCCTACCAACCTTTTGCACTTTCATTGTTCATAGGTAATTAAGAATTATTGACCTCGTCTGACATACCTTTTTTTAACACAACCGAGTAAAACATCTTTTTAAACTGAAGCAGGTTCCCCATTCTTACATTTCGTATCCTCTACTCACTCTTTCGTATTAATCAACGTTCGAAACTTGAGCGTTCAACGCTAAATACATCCTAAACGAGATTTCATTTATCTTAAATGTCACACAGCTTTCCATTGTAAGGGTAAATGTACAGCGAAAAAATTGCAGGAGCAAAAAAAGCATAGTTTCACAATTATAGTTAACATTTATCATTCTTCTGAAAATACGTGACTGAACCCAAATATGCTTTATAAACATGTATGATAGTTATGCGTGTGCCCATACTTAACAGGCGTGACTGTGCTAAATATGCGTGACTGCATTACACATGCGTGACTGTACTAAACATAAGTGACTATTTAACATACGCGACTGTACTAAACATGCGTGACTATACGACGCATGTGTGACTTTACTAAATATGAGATTGTATTAAACATGCGTGACTGCAGTTCGTTTAGTTAAGGGGTACTGTAGCGCAGTAAG
This sequence comes from Trinorchestia longiramus, assembly GCA_006783055.1. Classification (NCBI taxonomy): domain Eukaryota; kingdom Metazoa; phylum Arthropoda; class Malacostraca; order Amphipoda; family Talitridae; genus Trinorchestia; species Trinorchestia longiramus. Next base: position 108,890 of record VCRD01000734.1, read on the forward strand.
GCAGCGTTGCACGGCAATGCCTAGCGCCATAGAAGCGATTCATGAAGAGTATGCGCATCATTAGTGAAATTGGGTGGAACATTTGAGTCTCTCTTGACACACACTCTGACTGCCTCAGAAGACATACCTCCGAGTTATAAAAGACGACTGAAATTCCTCCCGCAGCTGTAAAGTAAGCCAAATAATTTGTGACCGTTTTGTAGAGACGGTCGTAAAATCGAAACACTTTTTACATCGCAAGTTCAGTAGCTTGTCAAATTCCTCGAGATTTTGAGTTTCTTTGTGTTGTTCTTTCTTCACTCATAATAGGAGCTAGTTGATCTAAAGAGTTTAGCATTATACATGAGGTTGTGCAGGAAATTAACGAAGAATAAACGCCACTGAAGCTTGTGCGCTCGTAGAAAGAAAGAAACTTAATTTCCAATCAAGTATACAGTACAGATATATCGGATTGCTAAATTCTTAATGTTAACATCTTGAGAGTGGTGATAATGCTTATCGATAAGATATTAGGAGCAGTGTTGATGCACTAAATGTAAATTCCCTTCTTCTGTGCTGCAAGTGCAATATTAACATCTTGAGAGTAGTGATAATGCTCCAAGCAAAATCCCCGTCGTCTGTGCCGCAACTTTAATTAAATAGAGGCTCGTAGGGGCGTTTTGATGAGCGTGGTAAACGGCTAGTCTACTACAGGCGCCCAGCTGTGCAGCTGCAGGGCATGTTTTCATCCACCGATGGTCAGGCGCAAACAGACTAAGGGAGCGACAGGTATCGAACGCTGGTCTTCCTGCATCGCAAGCTGGCACGCTCACCAGTCGACTAGTCTGGCTGTAGAGATTTCTCAAGAGAGGATCCTGCCACACCAGTCCACAAGCAAGATGAAGTAACAGGATTGAAATCAATGAAGTCCTGTAGGAGTGCGACATTATTCGACGTCTGAATTTGGATAGTGCACAGCCTATAATAATCTGCACAATATGCAAAGTGCTCGCTAACATTGTTTAGCAAGGTTATGAAGGTAACTATTTTCTTAGAAGAAAGTGAAGAGAAAGCTTCTAAGTTTTTTCTATTCTGAGCGCTCAGTTTTGAACGATCCTCCAAAGCGTCGAGTCCAGCAGTTTCTTCCGCTTGCCATCACTGAAAACCTAAGCAGAAGGAGAGAGAGATCAGAAAAACGCCATATCAGGCTGCTCGGTACCCTGACGACAATCACGACACTAATGCTAATTAAATTGTTCTATATTTCTTGTATGAATCTATCATGAAAAACTGTCATCTTAGATTTCTGGGGTGATATTGTTCTTTATTAGTCTCATCTATTACTACACCGCCATAGAAAGAAGATGGATGTTGTGCAGAGGCCATGCCATCGAAGGGCATCGCCGCGCGGAAATGCATGTACATATATAAACCTAAAAATAATTCATCCAATTGCACAAAATTAAAGAGTACTCTCAAATTTTTGTCTGTGTCTCAAGTCACGATTATATTCCAAGTTTGTTTTACCTCAGAGTCTACGTGTGTTCACTTGTTGAGTATTTATTTTGCTTCATGGGGGCTTTTACTTGAAAATGAAGTGCACCCCGCAAGATAAATTTCTTAAGTTTTTACTAAGTTCTGAACTAACGCTAAATAATGATGCCGGTTCCCTTCTAATTAATATCGGTTTGCTGAAAGTTAAATTTTTGCAAGTGATGCATGAGATATATTTTTGATTACAAATTTTAAATTCTTTAATGTACAATACAGAACGGCCAATGAGATGTGTATATATGAACCTAAACCACAGAAATGAAGCAAATATTTTGAAGCAAAAATTTATGTGAAATAACCGAAGTACTTTGTCTTCACTGCTGCGCCTCTCATCGTTTCATGCATTACAATCAGCCGGAACAAAAGAACTGGACGTCACCACCGACTTACGAATTGTGGCGAGTGTAAGAGGCTCTCAGGGGCAAGCGCAGAGGACAGCTCAGGGAGAGCATGAAAGCAACGTTTGTTTGAGTTATTTCTGACTCTCAAGACGAGAGACACTAGCTCCAATGCCTGCCCTTACCTTTGGATGCGAGTTATTACTGCTTGCAAGTTCCAATTTCGTGTTAGTTACCATTGCTTACCATCTCTTATTGCTCGTAAGTTGTTATCGCTTTCAAGTATTATTGATTAGAAGTTATAATTACTTTCCAATTCCTATTACTAGTAAGTTATGATTCCTTACAAGGTACTATTGCGTGTAAATTATGTTGCCAGTGTCTGCATATCAAAATTACTTACAAGTTTCTTGTGGTTGCAAGTGATTGTTTGCAAGAAACAGTTAATTGTAAGCTAAGATTAACTGCAGGGTGCCAAGGAGTCAAACGGTGAAGGAACAACTGAAGCAGTTTAGAATAAAAACGACATGAAAACACTGAACAGTAAACTTGAATTTACTAAATATTGAAACTCTAGTAAAAATTGTAATTAAAACGAAAACGTTTGCTGTTTAGAAATGAAGGTACGTACATGTATTAAAATAAATTGATCTGCGCATTAGAAATTAGGAAAAGTGTATAAAGAAAAAGAATTTCTTTAGCGTTTAACTATACGGCGTGATCTATGTTAGAGTCCTAGAAGACCTCATGATGACCAGGCAGCTATTATAAGATTGACAAGTTTTATGTAAATGTTCCAACGAAGCTATGATAAAAAATATATGATTCTATAAACTATCAGTTCTTTGTCTCAATTACTTAGTGTTTGGTTGATCCATGTCTTTAAATCAGTAAATTTTTGCATCGCTGAGTGACGCCTGGTTTACATGAACAACTTTGCCTGATGTCAGAAACAATTTTTTCCTCCTATTTTTCTAGTGAGTTTGGACACCTTCTGAAGGATCAGGAATCTTCTGTGCGTTTGTGTGATTGCTATGCTGTAATAAATGATAAATTCGTGGAGATAAATGTTTGGTTGAATAGATATATCGTTGAGGTAAATATTCAGCACATTCCTAATTTTTCAATTGCAGACTACAAGAAAAAATCTTTCTGTTTATTATACAACGGCATCAAATTATTTCACAGTCTTTGACAGTGATGATAGCGATGATGATGATGAGGATGATGTGGATAATGATGATGATGATGATGAGGATGAAGATGAGGATGATGATGATGATGATGATGATAATGAGGATGATGATGATGATGATGATGATGAGGATGATGATGATGATGATGATGATGATGATGATTATAATGATAACGATGATGAGCTCCCTCCACCTTTAACTCATGCGATAATTTAACTGATTCTGTTCCAGTGATTATTATTTTGCTATGCATCGGAAAATTACCATACGAATGCATTTTTGAGTGAAAAAATCTTTAAAATTTCAAGTACTTTTTACGTCAAAATTATGCACCAATTTCTCGTACTAGTGAAAGCATTGTAAAAGTTCCTGCTTTTGCAACTCCGTGACCAACTTTATTGGAAATATACGTTTCTGTTTTTTGTTTGTTGTTTTGTGTCGCGCATTCGAAAGTTATTCGCCGAACACATTTATTCCTGTAGGTCCAGGACACACAGATGACACGGCTCGAAGAACAGAGGAGTAAATACAATTATTAGTTCAATTGTTGGTTAAATTTTGTGTTGGGTACTGTATTACGTAGCAAAAAATTTGCAATATTGATTTGCGTGCTTAGTACTTGTAATACAAGGCTGTATTGAAGGCAAGAAAAAGTAGAAAAAGTAATTTATTTTAAATCGAAATCAGGAAAAATTCAATAACATCCTTCTATTTTTTCTAGTATTAATCTCAATTTAAAAATAAAACATTAATAACGATTCAAAATTTCCCATGGATCTACGCATGTGTATTTGAAATTTTTGGCAATTAAAGACACCTTTCACTTGTTTCATTTTGACACTAGTTTTTGTTGTTTAAGCTTATTTGCTAGCAATTTTTTTGTTTATATCTTTGTTGTACTTATTTACACATTTGAGTGATTATTTGTACTTTATTTCGATGTTGGTGTATTTATCAGGGTTCTGAATGTATTTGTGCGAGTGGGATTCAGGCTTGGGTAATTTATTTGTAAGTCATTTTTTTGCTTCGATTCTTCGTGTGACTAAATTTCATGAATATTTTTTATCATCTGTACTAACATTCTTATCATTCAGGCATACTCATTTCATTTGAGTCATTGAACAGTTCATTTACTGCTTGCTTTCGTTTTTCATTAGCTTGACCTTCACTTATTTTTATGTGCTACATGTGGCTTAATTTTAGCGCTCGTATACATATCCCTCTTTGCAGTTACTTTTGACACCGAACTAAAGACACTTCACGGTGCGGTGGAGAACTGCCAGAGCACCGCCAGACAAATTCTCCCTCCCCCATTTGGCGACACAGACGAGCAGTTATCGCTACACACTTCGGCATCACCTCTCTAGTCCACACAAAAGCATACGGATAAATCCTTGATATTATGACCCTGTAGCATCAATTGAGGTGCCAGAGAAGGGCCAAACTGAAGCTGATTCGTATCAGTGTCACCCCAGAAGAGAACTTGTGTAGCTTTGCAAATGTAAGCCTCTAATAAAGTGCTGCGTAAATTACCATTCAAGCAAAGTTGCCACAACTGTCTCGTATTGCTGGATAGTTACATCATTGAGCTTGCCAATACCACTGTCGTCTACTGGCGACCTGCAGTGCAAGTGGGAAAATTGCATGTCTCGTTATTTGTGTCTTCGAGACATTCGATTTCGTGTGATAGTGAAATTGTTTGTCTTGCTATTTGCCTCTTTGTCAGGACATTCGAGTGCCTAGTGATATGAAATTGCTTGTTCTGCACTTAAGATCGTGTCGAGATATTTGATCGCCATGTTATTTCAGTCTCTTTTCAATGTATTGTTGATGAGTTTGTTGCCTGAAACTTAAGATAATGATTACATGGCTGAGGTTTTGCTGATTTAAAAGTTGGCCCACGACAACATTTCACCGCCGTTCCTGACACTATCTCTTGTGTAGAGCCTCAGTGGGAAAATTTTCATGTTGTCTTAATTAATCTCAGCAGTTTGTAACATTTTTCAGCGTTGTCAATCATAGCACAGACGAAGGAGAAGCCTAAGATACATCTAAATCAAAACGGATCGCACAGTTCTATCTGGATTACCGCTAGAATATCGTCTCACAACGTGCAGGCCATGCAATAATTTTGAACTATGGTGTGCGCTAACCTCGAAAAGAAGCCTTGGTTCTGTCTGGTCTGAACAACAGTACATCAGGCTCAGACCTGCACGACAACGAGCTTCATCTGGACTAACCTGAGCCTCATCTAGAATAAAATGAGCTTTATGTTGTCAAAGACGAGCTTCATCTTGACTAAAACGAGCTTTATTTTCACAAAGACTCATCGCGATGACCACTTCAGTGGACAATCCCCCGATGTAATACAACGGAAAGCAACTGGTCGACGTACATGTGTAAGATACAGTTTTGTCTAATGAAGATTGAGTTTAGTTAGGTTATTTCTAACTTATTGGGTAAATAATGGTCATTCTCGTTCATATCGTTTTCACCATCGGCTATAAACTGAACTATAAAGAAATATAACAATCATCCAGAGATGAAGGTAGAGATGGAAATAAAAGTTCTGAATGAAAATGGTCACCTAACACTGAAACTAAAATTTACAACAGGTTTTGAGACATAGGAGGGCGTGGTAAGTGCTAACATCTACAGCTGCCATGAAAGTAAATTCTAATCTGAATTTCTAATCTGATTTTACGATTTGAAAACTCGCTTCAGTAGTTATTGCAATGAACTGAACGAAAATTAGTGGGCGAGTTTGCATTCAGAAGAGTCAAGGCGGTACTACAATCATTTTCTAAGCCTTTACTACATTCCAATTAATGACTGAACATACAATGCACTTTGAAACCTATGACTGAACTTATTGACAACGCAGTATTCACGAAGAACAATGTTTACATTTTGCTAAGGAATAAATTTCGTCCTGCAACTTCCGAATCTCCATTATTAGACCAAGCTATGTTTGATTGGACATCAATAAGTACACCCTGTCTTCCACTGCACGTAAATAAATTGTGCATTGCTAAGAAAAAGTTAAGATTGAACGATGTTTGGAGAAATGGTTTTCATGGATGCTAAGACCGGTTATGGCATTACTGCTGAAGAGTAATGATCGTTGTGCCAAGCTGAGGCTTGTGCAGAATTCAGCATTTTTTATTAGAATTAAACCTGTTGCATCATTGAACTCAACAGAAACACGCTCACTTCAGGGACAATATTGAACTATCACCATAATATTATTCTCTTAGCAAGATATTAAGCTTCATGGGCCATACCAACTCAATAATAGCTATCTAATTCTTTCATTACACAATAATGAGGTGTAGCAATGCGGTAGTGTGCCACACGGACCTTGCAAATAAGATTTACTAGTGTTAGTGTTGACAATCGCTAATGTGGAGCTTATGTATAAGCATTGAATTTTTCACTTAATGCTTAGTGCACATGGTTTTAATCAGTCAAAGATAATAATATCACGTTAGGAGTGATAGAGCAATTCATACAACGTCAAATTTTATAAATTGTTCATCACGCAAACCATGCATGAATATTTGTTGGCTATAGTTGTATGGCGATTGGATAATTATTTTCGACGGCCTCTAATTTAGGTTGTAAATGCTTGTTGCCGGTCAGTGTAAGGTGTTACTCCATGGCTTGTGTATTCCAATTCCACTCATTTCAGAAAGTTTGCGCCTGATTTCAAAGTTGGACTTCATGTATGATCCCAACTTCATGTATGGTTTTCATGTTCTCATGCCAGACTTCCTACTTGGTTTTCATGTATGATCCCAACTTCATGTATGGTTCTCATGTTCTCATGCCAGACTTCCTACTTGGTTTTCATGTATGATCCCAACTTCATGTATGGTTCTCATGCCAGACTCCATAATTGGTTTTCATGTATGAGCCTAACTCCATAATTGTTCTTCATGTTATCATTTCATCAACTTCTCAACTCTAAAAGTACGAAGAAAAATTAATGTGATGTTTAAATTTTAGTTACTTATTAGTTGCAGGGGTAAACCCCCGAGTCAATAAAATGAATTGAAATCAGCTTAATCAGGTGTGCGTTGTGTGGTGCAGCCACCGTGGTCGAGTGATCTGCGGCCTGTGTTTGGTATCAGGTCTCTGCTTTGGGCAGAAAGACCGCGGGTTCGAAACCCGGCGATGAATACGAGCTGATTCTCGTTTGGCGCCGTGAGCTCGCACTTATCGGTAAGCCCATGGACACATCCCAGGATCGTCGCATGGAGCTCACCATCACCCTTACTCTTAGAATGTTAACCTTAAGAATTTGAAAAACCAATGTACTAATGTCTATGTACTGAGTACTTGATCGGAAATAAAGTTGTTTGTTTTTGTTTGTTTGTGTTACTGGGTTAAGCAAGCAGCCTAAGCTGAATTACGGTTAGCTTTGTAGTACTACTATTGTACTATTTGTAGTACAAGTACTAATTACTACTATTGTATTTTATTCCCAGGTTTAGTTTCATCTACCGCAAATGTTCAAAATATAAGCTAAATTGGATTTTGTTCAGCAGAACCCATAACCGTGATAAAGTAAAATAAGATGAAAATTTGTTCTGAGTCATCGTGAATGGCTAAAATAGAGTCATTTGAAATCAATCAAAGAGTGCCGTTTCATACGATGTTGGTTACAGGAACCAATTCATTAAACGTTTGATATTCCCTTAAAAATTGTGCACACTTTAATTTGTATGCATTAAGCTGAACTCGTCTTATTTAAGCGAGTGAATTAAAAACGGAGCTTCGAAATTGTCCATTAGAGCGGCACGTCGTCGTTGTCGAGGAGCGCCAAGCGTCTCGGCTCCGATGTACGGGATATTTTCATTTATTTTTAATTTTGGGTGGCTCACATTGCAAGCAAGTTCTCGGAAGCGCTCCAAAAGCTGTGCTATTCTTTAACTAAAATTGATAGCTTGTTCATTTTTTTGGGTTGCAGGAGCGGCTGTTGTTCGGCGCCGGAGTCACTCCGAGACCGCCAAAATAGCGCTCTCATTTGCATGCAAATTGGGAATCAATTTAGGAAGGTTCAGGTCTCGCTAGGCCGGCTCTAATTACTGGCTCGCTACCGTAGTAAAATGAATAATTTTTGTTGAGCAAAGCTTAGAATGGCTGTCGTGTGAGGCAAATTGAGTATTGGCCCCAACAAACATTATTAATAGGGTGCTATAATTATTCGATTCGTGTCTCTAAACGACATTGATTGCTGCTATTATCCTCATAAATGCAGAATGCCTAGTTCTTGAAATTGTTTAACTATAGTATGAATATTATTTTCCATTCAATTTTCTCTTTATTACCTAAGAACGAAGTTCATAAAAAAAGCCTTATGAACAAAGGCTCTCGTAACACGAGAATATTTTGGGGTTTTGTTCGACCTCGAGTCGAGCAACCGTTTCATTGTAATCAAATCTTTTATCACTATTTAGTTATAATATTTAAAAAATATTTTCTGTAAAGGTTATTCGAAAAATGTGCTAAATATTTTTGCATACACTAGCAGCGTAAAGTGTGGGACCACCCAGCAATTTTCCGCTAAAGCAATGATAAAAAGATCTATGTTTTCGAAGAAGTATTTTTGTAGTAACAGTAAAAGTAGTAGATTAAATTATTAGGTCTTAGTGACCCTGCATGAGTACTACATCAGCAGAAATCAAATCAAAACTTAAAAACATTGAAAAAACTCAGTTAGTTAATGTTCGCTCTAGTTTAATCGTTAATGGTGAATAATTGCTCGAGGTTAATGTATGTACGTCTAGGTAAATTATACTATAAAATTTAGAGAGAGTATTTTTTCTTCTGCTAAGTTCACAGATGCAAATCTACACTGCCGTGTTCAAGTTGGGTGACCTTAAACTCTCCATTAATACCGTTAATGTTTCTGCACACACAGAGCAGTGATGTTTACGGCTTAAACAAAATAAATTTCTCCCAAAAATGTCTGCGTTTTTATACAAAAAAATAGAGCAATGTATAGAGCAATGTATAGAGCAATGTTCACAGGTCGGGCGAACTAAATTCCTAATATTCATATGAAAATATGTATAAGGATCTACAATAATATAGAACGGGCTTATTAACTTCTCCAAACGCAAAAATTTTACGAACGCAGCGAAAAATTTTGAAGAGGCGCGAAACTTTTGGTTGTTAGAGTATCATACATCGGTATGCCAAGCTCCAGCTTATCTTTGCATGTAATGAGCAAGTGCATAGATGCACAATTGAAAGTTTATATATATGAAACACCATTTAAAAGCATAGATATTTTCAAACGTACATAGCACATTTTTGCTCGAGGTATTACATTAGTAGTGTCCTGTATTACAGTAACTAGTGCAATGCACGTTAATTATTTGTTGCAAAAGCATGAGATTTGTTGGATGAGCAAGCATGAGATGCTTCCTCATGTTAATACCATTGAATTCCAGAAACGTGGTCTTCCTCACTGCCATTTTGTGTTTATATTGCAGAATGACCATGGAACCTGGGAAGATATTGACAAAATTGTTGTTGCAGAGTTAGTGTACCCGTGCCATCAAAAATGATGGCAAAAAATATTTATAAATCTTTCTTGAGATAATCTTTCTCTCGCTCCATTTTATTTTTCTTGTGCCAGTAATAAACACTTAGAATGCAGTATTTTTGAGCCGCAATATACCGCCGAACTCGGTATCCAGGATACGGACTCGAGTGTATAGAGCTCTGGATCTCTCTAATTTTATTGAAAGTGACTTATTATAGTGCACTTGTACAGCGAAAATGAGTGTATTAATTTACCAGTGAACTGAAACCAAGCCCGCCAGTGGTAATCTATTTTTAAGAGTGTGACACGAAATCAATTTCCAAAATCTTTGGCCTTATACTAAGTAGTTGCCAGTTTACTGGTCAAACTAATTTAAAACATTTCTTTTCGCATTATCAATTAAAAATATCAAATCATCATGATGAATTTCAACAGAAAAAGGCCCAAAGAAAATTTCTATTTGTAAAAATAAACCGATTGTGTATTCTGGATACCATAATGCAAGTGAAAGGGAATTGAATTGACACAGAAAAATAATGCAATAGAATGATTTCTTGCATTTCTTAAGCTTTATCCTTGTTGCTATCAAAGCTATCGATTAGAAGAGTGTGACACACGGACAGACGGACGGACGCGGCTCTTATTATAGTACAGATTTGCAAATCGATTAATTTTATGGTTTTATGGATTAATTTCATGCAAAAAAGGCTCTACAAGTTTGAATTTTTTTGCTCCTCAGTGTAAAATAATGATTCATAAAAAAATTGCATGGATTTATCTGTGTTTAAACATCAACGCATTTTCTCTATGGTTTATTTTACGGCTTGAATGTTTGCTAAGTACAGGGTGGCAAAAGTTGCTTCACCATTTTGAACATGTATTACACAACAATTAAACAACAATAAATTTTGGTTGCATATGAAATGAAACAGAAGGCCTTGAAGTTTTATTCTGTATCAATGATACAGGTTTGAAGCATATTTTCTTATCAAAATTTATAGAATTATCATATCCCAAACATGCCGAAATACAGCAAGGACCAACGAATAAAGATAGTGGAAAATTATTTCTCTTGCAATGGATCGTTTATTGTAGCACTGAGGGATTTTGCAAGTACATTTAATTAACAAAGTCTTTCCAAACATCGTACTATTTCAATGATTTTAGGATTCAGAGATTTCGGCTCAACAGCAGACAAAGAATACGAAAGAGATCAATACGAAATGCATGTGTAATTCACCGTGTTTCTTTGAGTGTTGCAGCAGATTTAAAAACGTCGACTAGACGACGTTCCAGTCAACTAGGAATTTCAAGGATATCATTGCAACGCGTACTAAAAAAAGATTCAAAACTGTTTCCATATAAAATTCAAGTAACACAATTGTCAAAGTTTGCAGACCATCAACGAAGAAAGGACTTTGTGCTTGCATTTCTATGTCTTACGAATGATTAGATTTTTTCATCACACCTAATCATGTCTGATGAGGCCCATTTCTATATCAGCGGGCATCTTAATAAACAAAACTGTCGATTCTGGTGTGATGAAAACCCTAGGATAATCCAAAAGCAACCACTTCATGCACAGAAGGTTATCGTCTGGTGTGGCATAACGAGTGCAAAAATCATTGGTCCATACTTCTTCGAGGACGTTGATGGTGCAATCGTGACAGTGAAAGCAGACAAATACAGACAAATGATACAGGAATATTTCTTGCAACAACAGGAAGATTTGGACACACAGATTTTGAGGATTTAACAAGATGGGACGACACCACGTACAGCGAGAAACCATGACAATAAGTCATGGAAAATACTGTACGTAAAATACGCTCGTGTTTAAATAATATTGGAGAACATTGAGAGGGTATAGTTAAACAATTAAACTTCAAAATTTTCTCTTTCATTTTATTTACAGCTAATTTTTATAGCCGAATTAGTTGTCGTGTAATAAATATTCAAAATGGTGAAATGACTTTTGCGCCACCCTGAAGTAGAGCATCGTTGATTTAAATACATCAATCATTTTCCAGTCCAGAGGATAGTTCAAGTGTCAAATGTAAATTGATCACACAAATTGGTAAGAAAAAATTGTTTTCGCCAATGGAGACGTGGATCATCTCTGTTCCTGAGCTACAACACCGACAACAACCTTTGCCCTGTTTTGTACTTATGCAGTTTGACAAGCACGTGTTTTTCCAGTTTTTGGTATTTGTCATCCCCTGTTAGGTACACAACAGGTGTAATTATCAGGATATGATGGCCGCTACTTTTTGTTTTCTGCCTGAAGCAGAAGAACGATAATTTTTTGACCACTTTCTGTATTTAAGTAAGTTTTTGTAGCCTTTCTAAGAATACAAACTGTTAATGTATACTCTTACAGGTCATTTTGTGTCAGATTTCAGTGGTACGTACACTGCAGACAAATATTGTCTTTACTCTGACACGGGTTGTAAAAATATGTGATATTTAAGCCTTTAATATGGTAACGGTCATTTGAAGGCATACGCTCTATTAATAAATTATATGTTCCATTTAATTCTTGGAGGTATTGAACGATTCAGTTCATTTATAACGTAAGCATCACATTGATATATTAAACTGTTTAAAGTTCTTCGAAATAAAGAGACCCTGATACACTTTGGAATAGCAATTGAATTTAACTCATTGCTAAACTCTTGCTCTCTTGTTTCTTGATTCTTTATGGAGTCTAACTTAAAAATTTGTCACTGCTCAAGCAGTTGTTTAAAAAGTATTAATATCATAAAGAATTAAGATAAATTCAAGTAAAATCTACTCAGCACTCTAATTACTCGTATAATAGCAAATATAGACGGTGGGCTGTTCGGTATTGTGTTCGTTTCGTCATCATATTAGATTCTGTTCTTCAAATTTGCTCTTGCAGTGCCCCAAACTGCGACATCTGTTTCTTGCGACTATTTCTATTTGAAACTGTTATAGAACTCAAGATCACAAAACGTCTTTGGAGGGCTGAACATTCCTCTGTAGCGGAATAAAACCTTATACCAAAATCCCGCCATTTAGTTTCATAAAATTGTTTCGTTATAAAGTTCGTATTAACATTTTGAAACAACATCTTGCTGGATCATGCAAAGGTTGATCAGCTCTAGAGATGAGATGCCCATTAGAGGTATGGAATACTTTAAGGCTGGCAGACTCATGCAGTTATCTCTAACCCTCATCGACGTCGGTCATTCCACCTTTTTGTTTGCTGCGCCCTTGAACCTTGAAACACCTTCACCAGTGGGGAACATGGCCCCCAGGAGAAATATAAATCCAATTCATATGATTAGTGTAAGCTAACATGGAGATATACCATGAAGCTGTTTCTAGTGATGCTGGCAACATACTCTGTTTTAACCTTCAGTTATTTTGTATGTACTCTTTTTTAAATTTATGGCTAGAATCGATACTTCTAGTTTTAAATGAGACCGTGAATTATGTGTGTAAATTCAGGTGCTAAATATTCCGTATACAATGTAAATGACTCCTTTTTATATCGATTTTCCCAAAGGTTTTTCTTTCAATATACTTTTGAAATATTTTCATTTATGAAATCAAGCTACCTAATAGTCCAATTGTGAGCGGCTGTACTCTATTTCCCATAAATATTACTCACTTAAAATCCCAGAACACCGAAAAGAATGAATGACAAGAGAAGGGAATTTTTACGCTGTTGGTTGGGAGCATACGGTTATGAAATTTAAAATTATTAGCCTTGAAAAAATTGACATGAAATATAGACTTATGAGCGGCTTCCGTTCATCTTTGATCTCATAGGCGCCTCTCCTATAATTTCAATCATTTTTTAATGATGAAATAATACCACAAACACTGTCTTCTCATCATATTTTTGCTTCTAGAACTTGTTCAAGTGACAGGAACTACAATCTTGTTGAATGCATTCGCTTGTTTCTACGATGGAAATGGTTTAGTAGTCGTAAATTTATGACCGATTGCATTTGATCGATTTGCAATCGACATACTCAGCATTGAGATCGATTGAGTTGGTCGTCATTATCTGCGGTGCGTAAATCATTCATCATCCATTTATCTTCGCTCATTCATCACTTCGAAGTGAGCCATGCATCACTCTCCCCAGCTGAACCTCAGGCAAGTATAAGGCATTGAGAACTACTATTTACTACCATATACGAGTATAATATTAATCTGTTAATATACTGCATATCAATCAGAAATCCTTTCCAGCTCCTATCATACTCAATCACATGACATACATTATCTGATTGTTTTTCTTTCAAAATTAATCAAAATCCTAAGAAAAAATTTCAAAATAGAATCCGTGCAGCAAAGATGCAAAAAAAGAAGGGTGGCTGAGAACGAAATTCTTGATCTTAAGGGGGGAAGTTTGAATAATATGCATATTACACCTGAAACTGAAGAGTCCGATCACATTCCTTGAACTGCTCCTCTCATTTTACTTACCGAAGAAACCTCGGCACTGTAACTGCTTGACCTCTTATTTAGTTCGGCCACTATACAGGTCGCTACTATGATTTCAAGTGTTACCAATTTACGCTTTATTATATTTCTGAAAGTGTTGTTTGATTGTTAACGTAACTCTGTTTTATTTTGCACATCTTCTGCCTACCTCACTACCAGGAAGAGCATTTCTTCATCCATCTCATCCCTATGAGGCTCTACCTTGTCACAACACAGAACAGTCACAGCCACTGGGAGCATCATCACTAGTCTTCAGATGTTAGCAATAATATTGAACACCAAATATATAATATACTTGATAGGAAACAACACTTTTTCTATTGTAGCCTGAAACAAGTAAACAAACGAGTGAGCTTTGGCGTCGGTGACTCTCTAGCGCAACGCTTGACCTTGCAATTCCCCGCAGTTGCGGTTGAGTTCGCAGCACTGGAGTTGTAATTAGTCTCTGTGGGGACCACATCCCAGCCAATTAGTGACCTGCGCTCCCGAGGCGCGAGACAAAAACCGCACGGAGGAAGATGAACGAGTGCAGGGCGCTACAAAGCTGAGGTTTTGCTGATGGAGGATGCGACAATGATGATGAGTGGCGGGGGTGAGATGAAGGAAATAATGCGACGATGTGTGCGAGACAGCCTTGTGCAGTTGTGCGTGAGTGAGGCGGTTCGTTAGGAAAAAATCAATGAATATGATAGGGAAAAAGTGAAGAAAAGTGAAGATTTGTAATTCATAAAATTACTCAGATGCTGTCCTGGGTGCCCACAAGTATAGGTGTAGTGAGCTTGCTTGTGAGTTTAATGAAACAGACGAGCATCTCGATGCTTTCTTTATAGAAGTTAGACGCCAATGAGGAGAGATGGGACTTGACGGAGACAACAGGCTCGGACCCAATGGGTACACAGCATCCGGTATCCGAGGTCTCGTAAGATTGTGTATAATACAAAGGAGACTTTGAAATGTCTAGAAATTTTTCAGAAAGTTCACTGATTGTAAATCTTCGTTTGGTGTTGACAACCTGATGAACACGCTGAACGGTACCAACAGTAGCGACAGACTAGTGTTCTTGTCCACCTTTCTCATTGACGTCGGTTTACCCTTATTTAAATTTTCAACACCATTTGCATCCACTTCCCTCACTCATGAAGTTGCCACCACACACTCTGCTCATTCTGTGATGGATTTAAGCAACACTAGGTCTTTCTGCTTACAGAAAACGGATTACACTTCGTAATTCACATTTGGCGGGAGCATCGACCGTAGGGCTCTCGGACAATCAGGCTATATCCACTTTGGCGATTATGTAGAAAAATAAGGAAGACCATGCAGTACTCATGGTAATAAAATTATTATGTTATGTAAATTTTCGTTTTTTATAGCCCATCAGAGGTTGAGAAAAAATAGCCTTAGTACGGTACATTCCTCCCATGTCGACATATGCACGCTGACACTCAAAGTCTGTAGAGTAAACGACTTAAGTGAAGCGATTGCCTGCATATGCGTGGAATGAGGATATTGGCGAGGGTTAGCCTTACATGTAAGCGGTCGAGATATTTGTTATCACCTGGTAACGTTTGGTCTTGAAGATCCTCAAACATTTCAACATATTCATGCGAACAGAAAGAAGACAGAACAGTTCGATAGAAGGTTATGGAAAGAAGAGGATACTGTTCGATGGAAGGTTATGGAAATAAGAGGATACTGTTCGATGGAAGGTTATGGAAATAAGAGAGAACAGTTCGATTGAAGGTTATGGAAAGAAGAGGATACTGTTCGATGGAAGGTTATGGAAAGAAGAGAGAACAGTTCGATGGAAGGTTATGGAAATAAGAGAGAACAGTTCGATGGAAGGTTATGGAAAGAAGAGGATACTGTTCGATGGAAGGTTATGGAAAGAAGAGAGAACAGTTCGATGGAAGGTTATGGAAAGAAGAGAGAACAGTTCGATGGAAGGTTATGGAAACAAGAGGATACTGTTCGATGGAAGGTTATGGAAAGAAGAGAGAACAGTTCGATGGAAGGTTATGGAAACAAGAGGATACTGTTCGATGGAAGGTTATGGAAAGAAGAGAGAACAGTTCGATGGAAGGTTATGGAAACAAGAGGATACTGTTCGATGGAAGGTTATGGAAAGTAGAGGGAACAGTTCAATGGAAGCAGTGTAATATTATTATAAAGAGAAAGATTGCTGCATTGATTCAACCCATTCACAATCCATAAGCATTTCAAAGCACAGAAACGTGGTGCATTGTTCAGTAGCGATTCAACAATCATTATTTGAAGAAATAATTGGGGCTGCATGTTTATTGCACGGTACGTAGAACAAAAGAATGCTCATTTGAATCAAGTGTTTTAGTTTATTACGATTTATCAAGCTAACAGAATATTACATGGATTGTAGTACCTTCTCTTTATGGTACTGCACTTACAGAGGATATTGTACTGGAGAGACGGCATACGCAAACAATAATTCAAAAACAAATAGCTATACGACAAAAAATTCCATAAAAAATCAAATACGTTTAACTAGAAGTCTTATCACCTTGAAAAAAGAGTCAACTAACATTGATCATTTGGGTTTACAATTAATTCTTCTACGCACAAATAAAAGTCTAGACAAGTACGTCTAGTCTAGTATGCCCCCAAAGCCCCCGTGCCCTCTGTGTATACGACCACAATAATGATCAATTTTTTACATATGAATCATTCATTAGCAGGCATGGCAGCCGCACGCCTGGACAGCGCTTGCAAGTGTCGCCATGGCAAATTTCCTCGCTCTTTATTTGGATTACTTGTCTGAGCTCAAATGCTGATTTGTTCTTGTGCACCTGACGCGCGCTGCAGCGTTCTGGTGTGTTCTTCTGCATTGTACGCTTGCAATGAATCAAAATGAACACCACGTACGTTTGCAATGAATCAAAATGAATACCACGTACGGTTGCACTGAATTAAAATGAATACCACGTACGTTTGCACTGAATCAAAAGGAATTCCTCCCATGTTTGTACTAAATCGTGAGGAATACCATGTATGTTTGCATTGAATAATCGGGAATGCCATGCACATTTTCATTGAATCGTAAAGAAAACAGCGTACGTTTACCCTTAATCATTAATAATTCCATGTCCATTTGCACTGAATCATAAGGAATACACTGTACGTTTGCGCTGAATCATATATAATACTAAGTAAGTTTGCACTGAATCATATATAATACCTCGTACGTTTGTATTGAATCGGAAGGAAAACTCAGTACGTTTGCACTGCATCATAGATAAGCAGCACCACGTACGCTTGCAAGCTCTCTGCGTTGCCTTTAAAGAACATGATGACAACGATGTTAGTTGCGATGAAATTCATTTTATATTATTCTTGATATGTCAAATCTAACATGAGGGAACTTCTGCTTGGCCAAGAACGAACAAATGTAAAATGACCAAAGTCATTAAATCATTCGAGTGCAGATTTCGAGGATCCTAAATCCACATTCTGTGCTACAGTGAATACTCCTTTTTTCCTTTTGCTGTATTGGTACTTTTTGGTCTCCAAATTAATTAGACCTTAACTTTCGCTTAACTGTATACGGATGATACTTGCATTAGACAACACTTCTGTTTTTTTCAGTAACTGTTAATACCAAAACCTTGTAAGAGTACTTTTAGGTTTCTTGTTTTTTCTGGTGTTGAAGGTAACAATCTGTGATCACAATGAATGCTGAAAATAAATTATTTTATTGCTATCTAACATTGTTTTATAATTTTTGATTTACATGTTATCCGTTATACATACATATAAGTTTTTTCTGAAAATGATTCCTCGATATTATGTATAATTTTCAGGAAATTTTAGTTTTTATGTACATTTTTCACCACAAGGTAATATTCAATAACTGTACATACTAACTTTTCATACCGCACTTTGCAGTTTCTTTGCACTGCTGCGTTCAATTGTAAAGTTGAGGTTGAGTATTCACTTGAGAACCGATGTACGTACACCAACTCAAGAACTCTACGGATTTTATGATGTAAATTTCAGATTGTTTCATTACTAGTTCCATTATTCAAAAATTTTCTCCAGATTCTCAGAGCTAATTACTTGTCTTCCCGTAATGAAGGAATTTTTCCGTGTTAAGTGTACGTCCGAGTGTTCAGGTTAAATTAAAATGAGGATCTATAGCGCGGCCATATGAATACAATTTTACTACTTTATACGATGCTCCGTAAAATTAAAATATTCAATGCCTAAACGATCAAGATGTTGCATGACGCATTTTTTGACAAACTATGTCGCTCTGTATTACTCACGTCACAATTTTATCATGACCTGAGTTTGGCATCTTTTACCACAGAACTGACATGTTAATTTAATAGGGGCGAGATAAAACCTTTTTTGAGTGAACAATTTACTGTAGAATTCAAATATTATCATCAATGAACGAGGAACGAAATTACAAGAGCAACTGACATTTTGATGGAGTTTTGGTTTGATTGCAGACGCTAGGAGACGTAAGGTGCGGTTGACGGAGGTGGAGGACCTGGTGAAGGAAGCTATAGCTTCCACCGTCAGTGCAGCACTGCGACAGGAGCTCGAACCTCTCCACACTGCCCTCAGGATTGTTAAGCTTGACACCTTCACGGAGGGCATCGTGAGGCAGGTAACAGGTCCTTTTATCTTTATGGTTTTGTTGGATACAGCGAAACTTGGGCACACTAAAATTAGGGTTATTTTCACAGAGTATGGGAGGATAACGGAGATGCAGTCCACAATGTGTGTGTTCTTGGATGCAACAAAAATGAATTCTTTTCTCTGAGCATGGGAAAAGTATATGGCTGGCAGAAAGTAAACAGTTCTGATCTTACGCTTGGTGCACTGCCCCTCACTTCTGACTTTTCATTCAATACAATACTTAGCATTGTATTTTGATCACAACTCCTGGTTTCGTGTTCATGCTGTTGTGTACTTGGCGTATTTTTGTAAATAGCATCAGCTAAACGTTAGAGTATTTCTGAATATGGAACATGTACATATACTAGGGGGATTCAAAAAGTTTTTGGAAAAAGTACATTTCTAAAAATCATGTGAAAATATTTTGATGTAAATGCACCAGAACGTTCCTGTACCAACGTGTTATAACGTGTTCTCACATGAACCCTTAAATGAATGTTACAATGCAGTACGGCCATTTAGAATATAATTTGGATTAACCAATAGAAACCAGCTGTTTGGCCCATTCTTGGATTAATATCCAAGTTCCGTCCCGTCTGATAAACAAGTCCCATGTCGTCTAATACTCAAGTCCCATGCCATCTAATATCCAAGTCCATGCCCTCTAATACCCAAGTGTCATGCCGTCTAATAACCAAGTCCCATGCCGTCTAAACCGGTTGTAAGGCAACAACTGCTCAAGCAACATGGCCTATGATAAAATCGAGGCCAGGACAAACATAAAATTCATGGTGAAGATTGGGTGGAAGAACAGCCAAATCATTGACTCCCTGAAACATGTTTATTGTGACAATGTCCCAAAGAAATCACCAACCTACAAATGGATTAGTAGTTTCAAAAGTGGAAGAAATGAGGTTGAAGATGATTCCCACAGTGGCAGGCCATCCACATCAGTTTCTGTGGAAAACATTGATGCTGTTCGCAACATCATTAAAAAGGATAGGCGGATAACCACTGAATCAGTAGCAGACACACTCAACATCTCCGTGGGTTCTGCACACAATTCTAGTAAATAGTTTGGAACCGAGCAAACTCTCCGCTCAATGGTTCCTAGGCTGTTGCGCCCAGATCAGCAAGAAACAAGGGCAGTTCTTTCCATTGAAATTTTGAACGAGTGGGATGAGAACCTTGAAGCTTTTCTGCAGAGAATTGTGACCGGGATGAAATCAAGTACGATCCCGAGGACAAAACTCACTCGAAGCAGTGGCTGCCCAGGGCAAAATCTGAGCGTTCAAGAGAAAAGGTTATGGCCACTGTCTTCTGAGATTTTGCTGATTGACTTCTTCAAGAACACGAAAACAATTACAGTTGTTTATTATAAAGGCATTTTGAGGAAATTGTCCTAAAAAATCGCCAAAAACCGGCCTGGAAAGCTGCATCGGCTCGTCCTTTTCCATCACGACAATACACCTGCTCCATTACGACAATGCACCGGCGCTCGGCAGACAAGAGCTGCGATACGCGAATTTCAATGGGAAATCATTCGACATCCACCTTATAAACCTGACTTAGCCCCATCCAACTTTTTTTATTTTCAAGCCTGAAAAAGTCATTGAAAGGTAACCAGTTTCCATCAGTTGAGGATGTAAAAAGAGCTGCTTTGACATGGTCCAAATCGTATGACTCTCAGTTTTACACAGTTGGATTTAAAGGCTGGTATCATCGTTTACAGAAGTGTATGGACCTAGATGGAGCATTTGTTGGAAAATAAATATGATAAATTTGACCATTTTCTCTAACTGTTCTTTTTTCTTGAACTTATTTGAAGCCCCTCGTACGCTGAAAAGCTGCCATAGTACTGTAATATTGCTGTCGTAGTACTGTAATATTGCTGTCATAGTACTGTAATATTGGTATATATGGACTACGTAAATTATAATAGCCACGATTCAAAGGACAACTATAAACCTAATTTTGAAATATGAAAGTTGGTATGGATTATTTACATGCATCAAAACTGACACTATTCTGGATTACAATATAATTCACATGTAATTCTTATACTCCAGTTACTTGCAGTTAATTCAGTGTCAGGACAGATACTATTGCCCATGCTAGCAAAACTTCTAGCTAGGAGAAATTCCTTCCCTATGAAATATTTTTATAACTTCCAAAGAATGTTTTTGGCAGCAAAATGTCTTACATTTAGTGAATGAGAGCCTCCTTTACAGTTATTATAGTAAGAAATAATCACTTGCAAAACGAGAGAAATTAAAAAATGAACATGGAACTTTAGTCAGGCAGAACGATTTACTTCTTATCACATCATTGTAGAGCTGAAATAATTATCTATTGCAAATGAACGTCTGTAATGTACGTGCGCTTCAATCGTAAACCAAATTGAACTAAAAATACAAGTATTTATTGGTGATGTGGTGTGGCAGCTGAGCACTCTGGAGCACATCCAGAGTAAACTGCTCACCGAGTACGGAGAGATGAGGGAGGCAGTGTCCCAGGCATCTAGGACGGCGCAGGA
>VCRD01000734.1:130456-156522 GCA_006783055.1 Trinorchestia longiramus
TATAGAATAAACTCCATTCATGGAACTGACCAAACTGGGAGAGCCAAAATAATTATTGGGAGTCTCTCTCATGTTCGTTGCAGTATACTAGCAACGCACAATAACGGCTTGAGTGTGAGTGGGGCTGGTTTTATGCAATCCTAATCCAGTATTTTTGTTAATTATATGCACCAGAGTACTCCCAAATTACTCAGAAATTCCAAATATTTAATTTAGAAAATTCAATTAGGCATCGTAATTCATAATATTACTTCCTATTTTATTTCTCTTCTAACTTTTTGAATTTATTGCTTTCAAATTAGGGCATAGCTGTCATTCTTAAGACCTACTCGACTCGTTATTTATGGGTCTTGTTCAATGCAAGGCTAATGTGACCGCTTGTGGTATCGCAGCAGGATTTCATGAGAGATCATTCTGAGTTACTGGCCAGAACCTACTTTAATATGGAAGAATAGTCATATTAGAAACATACACAATATCACACATGCGAAGAAATGGCAGATTTTATTATTATTTTATTTTACAGTTCATACATATGTTGTACATAATATTAACTGAGGAAATATATCTGCGTGAAGTAGGTTTCATTGAAATGACAGCAGTAAAACGGAATTACTGATTTGAGCAGCAGTTCACATCGGCAGCCTGGATGCCAAGGTGGCTGCCCTCGTCAAGGATTCTCACAACGTCAAGTGAGTGCAGGGATCGAACACCCGGACAACAATTTTCTATAGTACTTTCACGCATATGAACTTAATACTAATACATCATACAGTCAATTTGTAGCGGTATATCATACTCGTGTCAACTAGTAGCAATGTATCATACGTGTACCAATATCGCATACTTTTGTTCTGTAGTAATACATATATAAAAGCTATGTTTTATTCCACTAATAATACGTGTGTTTTGTACTAAGATCATAATCAATTTAAACCATATATTGTTAATAACATTGAGTGAACATCTTGCTATATAAGAAAAGTCATTCTTTCAGAGGCGATAGGGTGTCAAAGACACCTTATTTTCAATGAAGTACTCAAAATATATACATTTGGTTTTCAGTTCTTCATGTTATCTAAAATCAACGATGATGCTCAAAGCAACTTTTCCCTTCCTTCTGTGTTATGACTTTAGGTTGAAGCTCGTAGAGACATGTAGGGATGAACTGGAAGTTTGAGGAAATAATCAGTTAGTCAGTCAGCCTCTATGGTTTCCTTTGTCACAAGTAGGAGAAATTCAAGTGCTGGATTGAGACTCGATCCATTAACCTGCGCAACATAAGCATACACAGACCGCTAACCACTTGACTACAGTGAAAGTAAAGACTCGAAACAATTTGGTTTCAAGGATATAGTCATTGTTATTGTAGTAAATTCGCAGAACACACCAAATCGCAACCAAAATTTACGTAAGAAGTATTCAACCTGACGAGGAAGGGTAACGTCAGTGTGCTTCGTGCACTTCAGGATGAGTGAAGCAGGTGCGTCAGGGAGCAGCGGCAGCACACGCAGCAGCGACAGTAACTCCTGCTCTCGGACGGAAGAATTGAAAGCCGTGCTTATGCAGGCGTCTGCAGCATTCTCTGCCAGACTCACGGTATGACAGTGTCAATGAACCTCTTAGTCAATCACTTGGTTGCTGTTTCAATTTGACTCATGCGTTATTCTCTGCAGTCCGTCGTATCAACTTCTAAATTGTTAAGAGCGAGCCTGCAAGTGTCTAGTGAATATATCCCTGGAGAAAAATTGGTGGTTGTCCTATGCCCTGAAAACGAAGTTACTGTGGGAATCAAGAAGTTATTTCAATCAAAGCCTAATACTTTTATACTTTGATAATTTTGATACATACTTTAATAATTTAATCATCGCACTACACAACGATGAAATACATGTGTACTGCAGGCGACGGAGAGGCGCGTGAAGGATGATTTAGGGACGCTGGAGAGCCGCCTGTCGGAGACAGTAAAGCGCTCACAGCTCGCCCTCGACTCCAGACTGTCCAGCATCTCCGCCGACACCTCCCTTATCCTCAACAAAACATGTCGGGACAATGATCCTGGCGGGGAGAAGGAGAACCTCGTCAATGAAACCCCAGGGCAATCCCTGAGGTTCCCTTTTAGCTCGGGACTGCCCTTGGGATCTTCCTATCCAAACCAAAGGTCCTTTCCAAGTCCCAGTTTGTCCAGGTCCCACAGCTCCAAGACTCGTGGTGTCTCCCTCTTTGATCAGGGAGGTACACTTAATGAGGTGTGTGGAGCAGTGTTAATATTAAAATGTAATGTGTATGATACAACGGCGCATAAACATATATGATGCCCTTATCCGTTAGGCACCGGTATTTATTTTGTATGAAAAAGATCTCTGCATTGTTTTCCTTTCTCAAGTTACGTATTACAATTCTTGCCTATAATATTTACCTTGATATCTGGACCTTATTTTAGAGAAGTGCATACAACACAACGTATTTTACAACTAGGCTTGCTTGTATGCTGACGATATATCTATGTTATGACACCAATTCCATGCATAATCTGCTACACCATGCATATGTTTAACTACAACTCAAGAGGGAACAATATACAGAACGAGCTCCATGCTCATGTACAGGTTTAATTAGCATTAAAAACCAACTACTGTTCTATAAATTTGATGCAAAAATGGGCGTGACCGCCGTTGTGTAATCTAACGCCCTATAACAGGAAATGTGACTTTGTTTGAGTTTATCCTTGGACTTTTTAGCTGCGCTGGGTCATGAAGAAGCGGATAAATGAATTGTTTGGGTAATTAATGCATGTTTTAGTTTTTGAATATAATATTAAAGTTGAGTTAGTCTCTCTAATTTTATTAACAATGAAATGTTTTCTCCATTTGTTAGAACTAAGTGCCATTTCTATATTATAGCGTGTCTTAAAAAATTTAAGACAATCATTCTTTCTTCGTCCTATCTTGAAATGATAAACATATAATAATTTGAGAGTACCTCATCACACACAATTTGAAAGTACCTTTTTGTAGACACAATATTCAAAGTCTTCGTCACTTCATGGAAACGACAGTCAATAAACAAACCTGCTTCCCTGCTAACCAAAGGATCCTACTTATAAATTTCTTCAACGTCTGTGTTCGAAGAGTCCCTCTTCCTCTGGTCCCCAAGCGGACCACACGACGGAGTCGCTGACGCTGCTGCCTTTCCCGTCGTGGGGGCGAGCAGAGATGGTTAACCTCGCGGTGGTCTCGAGACTTGCTGCGGAAATCGCAACCAGGATTTCCAGAGACACTCTGGGTGAGACTCAACTCTTTGCTACGCAATTTAATTCAGATATTGAGCAAAGATTTTTCTTAAACAGGTAAGGCAGAGGGATGGTAGTCTTTGTAGGAAACTGTATCATGTATGACGCACTTCACAGTGCAGTATGGAAGGGTGTCAGGGGGACAAGAGTTGTACTAAGAGTTACATATACTCTCTTAGCCTGTGCGTGGGCTGTAGGATCGATGTTCATGGTGACCTCTGCCTACTAGATGGCATATATCACACGCCGTAGGATCTTGAGTGTTGTTATTAGGAATTGAATTGAACAGCGGTGGTTAACAGAAAATTAACTGCCAAGGAGAAGCGATTTACATACAGGAAGTGAAGCAGGGAGGTTATAAATTTCCTTTACATCTAGGTTTTTTATCTGGGTTTTTCTTTTTTGACCGAGTTTCCAATTTGATTTTTGACTGAATTCCCGATATCTTCTATGGTCAAGCTTCCGTTTACGGAAAACGCAACTTGGGTCCATTTCTATATTTCCTGCAGGAAATATAGTTATGTTTATCAAAATGTTTAATCGTCATTCATTCAATTTCATTGTGCCTCCTTAAAACTGCATCGCGGAACAAAAAGTCTCTACAGAGGCACTAAATATCATTCAGTCGAGAATCTCGTTTCTATAAAAATGACTGATAGGGAACACTGAAGAACCATCTCTAAATTATCACAACTCTGCCATATCAATGTTCCTGAAGTTGTACTTTGTAAATAGAAATGTGATTCTCTAATATATAGATTCGTAATTGTTTTAATTTTATTTTGGACGCTGTATAATATATGTATTGCATAAAACGCATGGTGAAATACTATAAACTTACGAATCATGAATTCGATTTTACGAAAAAACCTTTACGAAAAACTTTGTGTTTTTTAAATTTCACAATTAAAAAAATTGTCTTTGACTTTCATCGGAAAGCACATGAATATTAGTGGAGATATCAAGCCAGCTCAAGAGGCGTGGACTTTATAGAATTAGAAGTGGGCACCCGCAAATTAGCCACTGTTCGTACGCGGCAGCTCTGGTGTAAGTGGTCCCACCGCATTCTTGTATCCCACACGGTCTGGCCTTAATATGAACGTGCAAGATCTCGACAAATACTATGATAATTGTGCACAGTCTGAGTTAGAGCGCTCTAATCGCTGAGGCAGATTTTTTATAGTTTTTTAGCCGAGGAGTCAGCCGTTGAACCCTAGAGATGTTGCTCCTAATTGTGAAGCATTAGAATACTTCTGTCAAAATACAGTATTTTAGCAGTTAATTTTATATTCTGCTGTGTGTTTTTCTGACATGCTCTACATGGTTTTTTAAAATAAGTTTTTCATTCCTAGGTTTTATAAGTTAAGTTCTTTGTGGGGCTGGTTATATTTCTGATGATTTTGCATCTGAAGTATAAAAAGTTTCAAGCCTTGCTTCCATATCGTATACATGTATTACACTTCGATTCCCTTTCATAAAGTATTTTTGAAAAATTATGTGACTAAAGCAAGTAGTCTTTTAGAGTTGTATTATTATTTTTTATTATTATTTTTATGAATATATTGTATAAATTTGTTGTAGTTAGGCTTATTTTTCATGTTATTATATATGAGAAATTTTAAGCTCGAGTGGTTCGTGAATTCATGAATATTGTTATGCATGATGTGCATCGAAGTACATCGCTTACTGTTGCAAGTAAATGTGTCAGTTATGAGCATCAGTTCATTGCTTGGATTCTTTTTGTCTACTGTTGTTTTCATGCAAGGAAGGGCATTTTTTAACACCATCGGAACACTAGCCATTAAGATTAGTTAAGTGATTTTTTTCCATTGTTCTTTCCGAAATGAAATCTTTGAAGTAATGATCGAAAATATTACAAGGAGTGACGTGCAAAACCGTAGTACCAGATATATTTAATTTTTTCCATGCGTACAGTAGAAATAATGAATTTTCTACTCTTAAGTTGTGAACAGAACACATCACTAACCATTAAACATTATGATGACTATTGAAGCTATCTGATCAAGAATAGGGTTTATCTCAAAATGTAGGTATACCAAAAATGACTCTTGAGGAAAATGATATAACTTAGAACATTGGAATTATACCTGAAGAGAACCACCCATTAAACCAATTGAAAACCACATTGATTTTTATCCATATTCTTGTCTATTTACTTTTCTTTTTGTTTCTTTAGATCTAAAGAGTTATTCGCGCACATGCAGGACTAAAACTCTACAGATGATAAACTACTTTTCTCGAACTTGTATCTAATTTTCGAAATTCTTTAAAGAATTAAATTCCCGAATTCTCAAAGCAAATTTTTGATCAGCACCTCCACGTGACTGCGCCGACATCGCAGCTCTGGGCGAGACTGAGAGCGGCGTATACGTGATACACCCGGCAGTGTGTTCTGCGAGGGTTACTCTCAAGGTGAGTGATGCTAGGTGAGTGTGAGGACTACTCTCAAGGTGAGTGATGCTAGGTGAGTGTGAGGACTACTCTCAAGGTGAGTGACGCTAGGTGAGTGTGACTACTCTCAAGGTGAGTGATGCTAGGTGAGTGTGACTACTCTCAAGGTGAGTGACGCTAGGTGAGTGTGACTACTCTCAAGGTGAGTGACGCTAGGTGAGTGTGACTACTCTCAAGGTGAGTGACGCTAGGTGAGTGTGGCTACTCTCAAGGTGAGTGACGCTAGGTGAGTGTGACTACTCTCAAGGTGAGTGACGCTAGATGAGTGTGAGGACTACCCTCACGGCATGAACGAGGGTTACTCTCAAAGTGAGTGTAATACTACATAGGTGAATAAAAAGACTACTCTCACGGCAGGGACGAGGGTTACTCTGAAGGTGAGTGTAACACTACATAGGTGAATACGAAGACTACTCTCACGCAGAAACGAGGGTTACTCTCAAGGAGAGTGAGACACACTGGGTCTCAGGGGTTCCCAACTTTTTTTCGCCCCGCTCCCCTAAAGAAATTTCATTCGAACCTCGCACCCACTGAAATTTATGTTTTGCTCAAGAATAAATTGTGCGAATTCTGAATAATAATTTATAAAAAAACGATTGTTATTTTATTCGTTAATGTAATTTGTAAAGGAAATTACAAATGTAGCCCTGAGACATATAATAAATTAATATTGGAATAAACCTCAGAAGATTAATCTCTTACTTCAAATAGAACAAATACTTAAGTAGTAAAAATTATACTAAATACTACATGGACTAGTTCTCAAATGCTTGAAAAATTCCACTTTTTTCAAATACAAGAACAAAAATTGCCAGGCAGTGAGGAACAGCTGACGCCGGAACTTGTTTCATCTCGGTAACAAACATGTTCAGTTTAGGTCCTAAACTTTAGGAACTACTGAACGCGTTAAATGTATGGTAGAATTGAATCTTTTCAGCTATGTATGTGACGGCCACTAAATAACGATACTTAACTCTAAAATGAAAACAAAGTTAGTCTATTGCAAAAGAAAATAAGAATACCATCATATAGCCATTATCCAATTATTTACCTGGACCTTTCTCGTACCCCTTGGAATTTCGTTTCGCAACCCCCAGTGGGTGCGAGCACCCCAGGTTGGGAACCCCTGCTCTAGGTGAACACGAGGACTACTCTCACGGCAAAAGGGAGAGTTACTCTCAAGGTGAGTAGGAGGAATGCCTGTAGGATTGTCACGAATGTTATTCTTTAATTTGCATAAGAGTTACTGTCAAGATGTAACGTGGTTATTCTCAAAGTAAGCGTGAAAGTGACTCTCAAGCAGCTGTATTTAACAAACGTGATTGCATCGTTGAGTAGTAGTTAATTTATAAATACAGAATTTCAACCTGCAATATTAAATGTCATTGTTGAGAATTTCCTGCAAAATGTTCAACTTTAGTGTTTTAGTTTACACAATGTTATAAAATTTCTTACGTTACGTTTTGATGAATTCGAGACTCACTTCAAGGCCTAACAAATAATAATTAATTCTAAAATATTGAAGTTTACTAAGCGTACACCTGGATGAAATTGAAGAAATTGAAAACATTCTTCGGGATTTTTTAATATCTTTCCGCATTTTTTCTAATTTCACTCTCTAAGGTTACTGTAGATTTTCGAAAACGTATTTATTTTCCTTTCCATACTTTATTCTTATTCCATAGTTTCATTACTAAGTTTTCCGAAAGGAACAGTTTCCTAATCGAAATGAAGCTGGACCTATAAAACGGTACTCGTACCCTTACAATTTCTTAACAGGTTGGCCGCGACGTGCGCCATGTTGGTACATGCTGAACGGTAAACCAAACCTACCAAAGTAGCAATCACGACTAACGTGTTAAATTATCACGAGTAACTCAAGTTTGCTCAGCTCTTAATTCCTATTATTTCATATGCAAAAATAGAAGGCATCTTTTAGTTTGATTTGGAATAAACTGAAAAACTAACTGATTTCCGCGACATGTTCATAATTTTGATCGTTGGAGCTTTAGAACATAATATCTGGAGTGTCTCTTTACGTACGAAGGACTTTGTGTAAGATCCAATGCTTACTTAACTCATATGGGAGATTATTGGTTACTCAAGTGTCAGCGTATGTATTCCTAAACTAAGACAGAAAAAAGAAAACGGAAATGGAGGTTTATTCATGTCATGCCTACATTATGGATACAAGTGCTGTATTAAACTATCCTTCTAGTCTAGTTTGAACATTATCACTACATAAAAATCTGTAGGAATTCCTGTTCAACGTGAAAGGCAACCCTAGAAATATATTAAATATTGTTTCATGTACAGTTTAAATGGTGGCAAAAGCTTAAAGAATATCTCGCCTTCCATTGAATGCAGGCCAAACATCATATATGTCTCGCCTTCCCTTCAATGCAGGTAAAATATTACAAAATGTCTCGCCTCCTCTTCAACATAGGTAGAAGATTACAGAATGTCTCGCCTCTCCGTCAATACAGGCAAAAGATTACAGAATGTCTCGCCTCCCCTTCAATGCAGGCAAAATATTACAGAATGTCTCGCCTCCCCTTCAATGCAGGCAAAATATTACAGAATGTCTCGCCTCCCCTTCAATGCAGGCAAAATATTACAGAATGTCTCGCCTCCCCTCCAATATAGGCAAAAGATTACAGAATGTCTCGCCTCTCCGTCAATACAGGCAAAAGATTACAGAATGTCTCACTTTCTCGCTGTGTATGTGTGAGATATTACAGAATGCTTCACTTCCAGTCTGTGTGCAGGCAAAGGATGAAATCTTCTCACTCTAATTTGACAATAGACAACACATAAAGCAACACTTTTTAATTTTAAACATCGTCCCAGCTTCTAATTTTTCAGCCATCCGTTCTTACAGAGTGCATCTCTCGCAAACCCAGGAGCTACTTAATTACGCCGTATAAATTGTACGTTTTCCTCAGGATTGAATTAAAATCTTAGGCTTTGATTTTGTAATTCTAATTTCATCGTCGCTGTGGTTATTCTGTCTATGGCCGCTTGGTAGCTGAAGAGACGCGATTGTTTGCTAAGGAATTTACACGAGTTTCTGTGCTCTTAGCGAAGGGGAGCGAAAGCATAATACTCTTAGAGTTCAGTAAACAACAAACACTCGAGCATCTCTACTCGGATTTGTGTGACCGACCACTCGTTGTAGACAACTTGGGAAGAGTGGAGCAAGATGAAGACACCTTGAGCCACTCAATCGAATGCTTAAAAGCACAGCCCAGGTACAACGAATATTAAAAGGATTTTCTGTTATACGAAGTTCGAAGTAGTACTGGAAAAATTTGGTGCGCAGTAATCAACAGCAAGCAGAAATCAGTAAACATTGGAGAGAAAGCGCTACATTTCAGCGTTAACAGATTTGGAAAAATGTTAGACGCTTTTGAGACTCCCAAACACTTGCACTCGATGAAAATGGATGTGTTCAATGAAAATAGAAAAAAAAGAGGTTTATGTTCATCAGTTCTTTATCTTACATTACATTAATTTTACGTTACTTCCGACAAATAATGGATACTAAAAATGTACAAGGAT
The DNA here is from genome assembly GCA_006783055.1 of Trinorchestia longiramus. Lineage (NCBI taxonomy): Eukaryota > Metazoa > Arthropoda > Malacostraca > Amphipoda > Talitridae > Trinorchestia > Trinorchestia longiramus. Next base: position 139,782 of record VCRD01000734.1, read on the forward strand.
AAAAAAGTTTATGTTTTTAATGCTGACAGAATAATATTAAAAACATTTCTACCATGTAGAATAAGTTGTTCACTCCACAGGCTACTGGGCCAAAATTGATGAATTTCACTTAGGAATAAATTTGACAGCTTGTGTATCGCTAAAAAACGCTATAGTTATTATGCTCAATAAATTTCATACTCGTGAAAATTTTTTATTTTCACAATGGTTTGAAATAGGGACTTGAATGCTGAGGATAATTCATGTTTCACTAAATGGTTTTGCCAAAAACGCTCTGCAATTAATTTCGATTCGTCAAAAATAAGTTCATTCTTGTAATGTATTCCTGTGATTTTGAATTTTTTGCCATGTTCATGGCTATCCTTCAGAATAGAAAGGGAATCCTTGTTTTTTATTTTAATTTTCAGATGAAACAAAAGCATTTCACACACAATACTGAATTCCCTTCAGACATTTCCAGTAGTTACTGCATTTTTATACAGCTGTGTGTGTATGAATTATTCTAAGTTGTTACCAATAATTGATTCATTCATTCCCACTATACGTTGTGAGCCGTAGTTCGTTTCATAACAACAATGAAAGCCTAGTAAATTTTTTCATTGTTAAAGCTGGTATTCCATACGAAATCAAACCATGAATTTCAGATCATTTTGTTGTCGTACAAAATTTGACGATTCATTTATTCATTTTGGAGATCTTCATTCAAATTTCCTTGATTCGAAGATGTGGCTGAGGACATCTTTTCCAAAAATTCAAGCTTTTATTCGGAGAAAGAATTTAATATCAGATCTCTATGATACATTCAGTTATTTTCTAAATCTGCATTCGAATATCTTTGATTTGGAGATGAGGGTGAGAGCTTATTTTTCAAAACTCATATTTTTATTCAGAGCTAGAACCTAATTTTACATTATTTTGTTATCGTATAAAAGTTTACGACACATTATTTTAGAGATTTTCATTTAAATTGCTTTGATTTAAAACCGTGGCTGCGAGCCTATTTCAAAAATGCATACTTCTATCCAAAACAAGAATTTAATTTCTAGACATGGTTCTGGCGGTGCATAAGAAGTCCTGATTATCCAGATCCGTGATGGTGGATCATGCTGGGACTCGTGCTGCATCCGCAGTTAGGCGATGCTCGCGAGACCGTTGCATTAGCATTAAAAACATAAAATTTGTTCAGGTTAAGAGCCAGCGAAGAACGACAACATCCACTCCCTCCTCTCAGCAATAAGATTGAAGGCCAATATTTTTTCAGTTTGGAAGACTTGGTGGCCAACGCTGGAAAGTTTGTCTGCACCTGTTGGCGTGCGGAAATACTTAGGTTTTCAAAACGAAGATTTCAATCGTAATTAATCCTGAAGACAATTACCTAACATGTGTTCTACTCAGATGATCTGACTGTCCAACATGGAAGCCATATACAACAGCTAATAGTAGGAAAATTGTAAGGCTTGGTAAATTAGAGGCTTTCGCTGATGAACGCTGAAGACCTTCTGCTGTCAATGATGATAGAGCGCACGCTCCTGTCTCAGGTAATGAGCTGGACACGCAAAAATTTTGCAATAAAGTTTCTCTAGGTTAATAACACAAAAACACTGCGATTCTCATCAAGTAAACAGAAAGTCGATTTTTCAAAGTTAAAGAATAAGCAACACAGCTCCAGAAGCCATTTATTCATCATATGTTGTTCGTCAGAAGTTTTTATTCAATTCTCAAATTTTTGTTCAGAGGGGATTTTTATCATTGCCTATCGCCTTTTATTATGAAATCAGAGGTAATAAATGCGTTGTGTGTAGTGAGAAGCACTACAATCGAGTTCCATCAATATTCCTGTAATTCCTCTGAATTGCAGTAACCGAACACTTACATCGGAAGTAAAGTTCCACTATCTTTGCTCGTTGTTCCATTGCGTAGGGATTCCTTTTGAGGGGTGGATTTTATGAATTTTTTTGGGCAATACGTTGTGATTGTCGGTAGACTTGATACGCTGGTAGAAAACTTTGAAATCTCCTCGTTCATTCTGAATGAACCAAATCTCTTTACTATTTGTAGTTTTAAAGCTACTAGTAGGACCCGCGAATAATTTGTGATTAGTTTAGTAGCGTGATTTTACAGGTAGTGAATAAATTAAGAATCATTGATTATATGATTCAACAACTTTGATGCCACCTTTCATGGTCTCTATTTCTCCTGTTTCCTAGAAATTGCTGTCTCTCCACCTCATTCATATCATTTCGTCTTTTTTGGTCTCTGTTTCTCATGTTCTCTAGAAATTGCTGTCTCTCCACATCATGCATATCATTGCGACTTTCTTGATCTCTATTTCTCATGATTTAAAGATGCAATTCTCGCTCCTCCTGACTCATATTCATCCTTCGCTGTTGCATTCGTAGTCTGTTTCTATCACGAGTTGCTTGCCTTTCGTTTTCTCGTAAGCGCTGTCGGCTCCTTCTCTGTCGCTCTCTTGCTGCTTTTCTTTGTTCTCTCATTCTCTGCTCCATTGTTTTAGATCAGGGGTGGGCAAACTTTTCAGTACAAAGGCCACGTTCAAAAATTCGCAATTATCATGGGGCCGCATAGTACAGGTTCGCACATAAGTAAGGTATTGTCGGTATACGCTAGCAGCACTTTTTAAAATTTAAAAAATTCAAAAATTTAAAAAAATTCAAAAAATTCAAAAACTAAAAATAAGAAAAAATTTTAAGCAATTTAAAAATTAAAACAAAATCAAAAAATAAAAACAACAAAAATATTCAAAAAACTCAAAAAATTCGAAAAATTAAAAAAATTAAACCATTTGAAAATTTACAAAATTAAAAACATTAAAAAGTAATTTAAAAAACATAAAAAATTTAAACCATTTAAAAAATTAAAAATAGAAAATTTTTTAAAACCAAAACATTCATAAAATTCCCAACCCAAAGTAACGTAAAACAACGTGACCCGACCCCAACCGTATAATAGATACTGCAATGAAGGGTGTGACGCACAGGTACGATAGTCGTAAGCGTATTAATATATAGATAATAGTTTTAAAAACATACCTTACTCACGGGCCACCCTGCATAAGTAGGACTAGTATATACAGAACTTCCATTCTGTACTTTATCTACCAATAACATGGCCGTTTAGCGAAGAAGGCTAATAACGCGAAAAAATGACGTATTCAACAGTGATCCGGAGCCTATGGTATCCACAATACAACGCTTATAATACATGTACACCTGTTCTGATTTCAGTTCAATAATTTTTCGTTAGTAATAGATAAGAAGTAATGGGACGGACACAAACACACACATACACAAATATATATATATATATATATATATATATATATATATATATATATATATATATATATATATATATGTGTATGTGTGTGTTTGTGTCCGTCCCATTACTTCTTATCTATTACTAACGAAAAATTATTGAACTGAAATCAGAACACCGTTCACCGTCAGAATCAGAATACCGCGGGGAGAAAAATAGTACACCACGTTGATTAAATCACCAGATTGCACTTCTATAAATCACGTAGAATTACGAAAATTGGACTATATATAAACAATAGTATAAAAAGGGAAATCAGAAATCAGAATACCGTGGGGAGAAAAATAGTACACCACGTTGATTAAATCACCAGATTGCACTTCTATAAATCACGTAGAATTACGAAAATTGGACTATATATAAACAATAGTATAAAAAGGTTAATAATGTATCTAAAACCCACAAATATTTAATAGAAAAAATATATAGGAACATGTATAATAAATACGTGAACAAAAGTTTACAATACCCGACTTTTTTTTCGATATTATACATGAAATTTATTGTAGGATTATTCCAGAATGTGCTATTACGTTCTACTATTTGGCAACCGAACTTTCGTAAGCATTCATCTCCAATAACGTGTCATTGGTACAGCAGCTCTCGTTCTGAAACGTCGTAAGCATGGGTAAGAATAAAAACATCAGCCAAGATCTTCGCGAACGTATTGTGGAGCTTCATAATGAAGATTAGGGCTATCGGAATATAAGTGCACAACTGTGTGTTCCTATAGTCTCGGTTGGAACCATAATACGCAAGTGAAAATACCGGAATACGGCTCTCAGCAAGCCTCGAACTGGCTGTCCTCGGAAGATTAACGACCGTGATGCTCGAAAATTGATCTGAACAGTAGTGCAGAGGCCCCAAACTATTTGCAAAGAATTGAAGGATTATCTCAAGGCATCTGGGATCAAAGTCAGCAAACACACGATCAGCAGGGCACTACGTCGTGAAGGTCTTCGCTCCCGCACCCCTCATAGGATACCTCTTCTCCAGAAACGTCACGTCAAGGCCAGGCTGAAGTATGCCAACGACCATTTGAACAAGCCAGCAACGATTTGAAACTGAGTACTGTGGTCAGATGAAACCAAAATCGAACTATTTGGGAGAAACAGCACAAACCATGTTTGCAGGCAACAAAACGAAGAGTATAAAACAAAGTGCACCATGCCCAATGTTAAGTTTGGAGGTAGCTCAATCATGGTGGGGGGATGTTTCATCTCATAAGAGTTAGGTATACTTCACATCATTGAAGGAACCATGAATGACAGGAAGTATCGTGAAATATTGGAAGAGCAACTCTTACCTTCAGCTCATTTGTTAAAATTGAAACATGAATGGAAATTCGAACAAGACAACGATCCAAAGCATACTGCAGACGAAACCAAGGAATGATGGAGGATGAAGAAGATAAACATTTTAGAATGGTCAAGTCAATCCACGGAGATGAATTTGATCGAAAACTTGTGGAGAGAATCGAAATTGAAGATTCAGCAGAGAGGTCCCAATAACATCACTGATCTCAAAGAAATTTGTATTGAAGAATGGAATAAGATTACGCCCGAAACTTATAAAAGGCTGGTAATGAACTATCATACTATAAACGTCTCGAAGCCATAATTAATAATAAGGGCTATGCAACGAAGTATTAATGTGTGTATATCTCGAAATGTGTTGTAAACTTTTGTTCACGTATTTATTATACATGTTCCTAAATATTTTTTCTACTAAATATTTGTGGGTTTTAGATATATTATTAACCTTTTTATACTATTGTTTATATATATGTAGTCCAATTTTCGTAATTGTAAGTGGTCTATGAATGTGCAATCTGGCGATTTATTCAACGTATTGTATTATTTTGCTCCCCATTATATATATACATATATATAGAGAGGTATATATATATATATATATATATATATATATATATATATATATATATATATATATACCTCTAGCGAGAGAGAGAGAGAGAGAAAGAGAAATGGAGATACACTGTCTATTATATAAGTAAGATGGTTGTGTGAATGAATGCTCTCATGTCTTAAACTAAAGCGTTTGTTATAAGCTTCGATAAAAGAGTTCAACTCTAATTTTTGGGTAGTACTTTTTCTTAAGAGAATAACATTCTTCTTAAAATATCTCCTCTCTAGAAGTGATAATTTGAAACGTGTAATATTATTGTCAGACGAAGAGCTAATGCGAAGAAAGCTAAGTGAATAATGTAAAGTTTACTTAATTTTAATTTTTTAGTCTCTCTTACTTCACCCTTATTTGTACCGAAAAAAATTGCTCGTTGAAGTCGAGCTGTAATTTCATCTATCTGTTAATAAATTAATTCCTTGCGCAAAAAACATCTGCAATTTAATATTACGAAGCACAAAAGAGTAAATTGATACCCAACGACGCCTGTTTTTTCACTATATTTTTATTGAATAACATTTGAATTTTGATGCAATTTGACTACAAAATCCGAGCCGTTGCTTACAAGCGCAGCTTCCCTAATAAGGGCGTTGATTTTTTATTCTTTACTCCGCTGAAGTATCAGCGACCTCATGACTTGGGCCGAGCTGCAAGCTGACAGTATGCCTGCGTTTATTATTTTCTCATTCCTTTATTGTTATCAATCGGGTAAATTCTACCGAAATCTCGTGAAATATTCGCTTCTATTTCAAGTTTTAGCTTATGTCATGAAAAATGGAAATATTCGTTTACTGTCACAAGTTTTGTCGATTTTACAGACAAAAAAGTTCTTCTATATTTTATCAGGTCGTTTTGAAAACAACCGAGGCACAAGAACGTGATCAAATTTGCACCATAACCGGCATAAATGTTCGTTTATTGCTGTAAGCTGTGTAGATCATAGCATAATGGAAGGAAACCAATGTTAGCTGTAAAAAACTTTCATTTGTAAGCAACCGTAGCTGTTAGTCTGTGCGGTTTGCTCTCAATTTATAAAGCGCATCGTTATGTTTTGTTGAGAGTATGAAACGTAGTTGCAGTAGTGTTATACGTCTGTCATTTAGGAAAATCCTCATATATGAACTATCACCTATCGATACCTCTTGATGAGTAAAAATAAAAATCATTATCAAATTTAGCAGCACAGGCGAGAGAAAAATCTGATCTGCATGAGACTATTCTTAAAGACAGGCATACAAAGCGTATAAGTTACGAATGCAGCAAGGCATACACCACTAACTCAGTACCAAATATTGGCAAAAACAAGACTGACGTAAAATTTAACTCAAGACAAAACCTGACGGGCGTTTGAAGTTTGCAAAAAGATCAAATGAAGGCTAATTGGTCTCGGTTGCAGCGTTGAAACATTAACGAAAATTAGAGTCGTTTGTTTCGGGTTCAAGCACAACAAACACAGGGGCAGCACCGTTCATGTTTCTCTAGGCGTCTCTTCTAGTGATATATGTCTGATCGTCGGCGCGATAGCAGTCGTATCGCATTTAATTTAAAGCATAATGTCATTGCCTTCTGCTTTCCAATGGTCAAAATCATCGCAAGAGTATACATCAAGCCTGATTTTTCTCCCAATTCATTTGATAGCTAAACATTTATGTTTTTTTTTGCTTACCCGATGTCAAATAATTGCAATCTCAAGCAATCGATCAGGACAGTCCCTAAAATTTGCTGTCAGGTTTTCTGCAAGATGGAGAATAGAAGTCAAGGTCTCAAGGATTGAAACGCACAAGTTTTTCGGCTTAAAAACTTCAGAGTAAGAATTCTGCTTAAATATTGCGGTTTAGTTAGTGTGCCTATGCAATTTGACTATCATGGAACTGCTCATTATTGCCTCCTCTTTCTCGACTGCGTGAGATGCACCCTTGCAATGAAGGGTCTTATTTTCATCAATTTATGCATCAATTGCCCACTTTAACGCTACAGTTCTCCGTTTTTGTTCAGACACAACCCACTCGCAAGGCTGCTGCATCGTTTCGCCACATCGTCTTCAACTTGAAAGGACAAATTATGTTCAGTATTTACGAGGAAAGAAAATCGTTGGGTTGCTGATAATAGTCTTAGGTTTTGTTCTAGTTTGAACCGCCATACATGTCAGATATACATACATACATGCTTACATGCAGTATTATTTGGTTCAATGCTCGTAGGGACGTAAGGTTTTGTTGTGCTGCTTGTAATTTCTGCGCCACTGGTCCTTTATAACAGAGTGCAATATTAATTTCACTATTGCTCAGTAGAGCGCTAGTCCCCGAGATTGAAGTATTGTTTGGTGTCGCTTTGCGTTACAGTGTGTGATGCTGAGAAAAAAATGCTAGACTCAATTAGATATTCGAAATTAAATTATGAGTATAATTAATGCTGCTGATTATGGTTGTTCTGTAGATATTCTGTGAAACATTTGTTTATGTGCAAGAGAAAATACCATCCTTGAATTGACTTTTGCAAGAACACAAGTAATTAATTGTGACGCCAATCAGATAATTAATGCACGGAGCGGTACCTCGCCCACTAGCAGTTCTTTACACTTGACACGTCTGGTATTTTAGAGTACCTCGCGGTCGTACATTCTACGATTTCTTAAGCCGTATTATTTTGCCATCCCACACTTATTCCTCACAGTATAAGTAAACTTGAATTAAGATCACCGTGTACTTGTATCTTACTATTCTATTCTACTTTGTCTTTTAGCTATGATACCTTGAACTTGTGAAGTGGAACCTCATGGAATGATACCACACACTTAGCTCAATCACGGTCTTCTGTTTTGTTGGCAATAATCTAACACGTAATACAAAATAACCTTGCACAATGATACAATGCAAGGTGGTCACCCAAACTCTCATATATTAAGATACAAACATTGAAAAAGTCGATCCATTCTATAATTTGTCTAGGCTTCAGTATGGAAGTGTTTAGGCTTCAGTATGGACGTTTTTACGCTTCAATGTGGAAGTTTTTAAATTTCAGTGTGGAATATTTTAGGCTACAGTATGGTAATTTTTATGCTTCAGTTTGGGAGTGTTCAGGCTTTAGTATGGAAATTTTTAAGCTTCAGTATGGAAATTTTTAGACTCCAATATAGAACTCTATTCTTAAAGATATAAGATTAAGACTCTTGTGTTCAAATCAGAGATCCTGCGTGCGTGCGCCGGAGTGCTGGAACTGGAGGCCGCTGGAGAGCAGCACGTATCATTAGTGTTCCATCTTGACGGTCGGCACCCTAACTTATAGAGCGTTCGCGAAATTGTCTCCTTCATCAGAGTGCTAAATTACCCATGCTCAAAAAATCAATTTACATAACTGCAGCAGCCTCAGACTTGCAGTAGAAATTTTCCCGATGAAGCTTGTGAAAAAAGAGTCGGAATTCAGAATCACTGAGCACGAGAGAAGTTTGGAAACTCTCGGATACTGCATGTGCATCATACATATAAGTTATTTGCTTCCATGATTTATGTGGTACTTTTATCATCGATCGGACGTAATAAAGACGTACGTTCATAATCCTCAAGAAATTTTAATGAAGACTTGAGAGATGAAATATTATCTCGGGGTTTAAGTTAGGACGATCAGTTGATGCTCTTTTGTTCCTCTTTGTAAGGTGTCTGTAAATGTGAGTGCTATTGAATGAAAAGGACAAGTTTTTTGCAGTATAATTTTAAACTAGCAGAAACTCGTGTAGATCACACGATTTCAATATTTAACTCAATTCCAAGCATATAAGGTTAAAATCTGCACCAAAAGAATCAAATGAAAATGCTGCATTGTAATTTCTAATGTTGTCTCGGTAATTTCTTGCTTCATGATTATCACACTCCAACAATCTTCGAAGTAGTAGAGGGCATTTTTGTAAAGAGGGCAAGCGAACTTTTCCATTGAGACAGCAATTTAGTAGCTCTCCTTGAAATCTAAGAGCAGAACAGAAGCGACATATGACATTCATGAGACCTATATTAAATTGTTCGTTATTCATTTGAATTGTGTTCAGCCTTCGTTCTTGGTTTTGTGCTCTTATATTTGAATTATGCTCAATTATCTCTTCTTGGCTCATATTCGCTCTTCTTTCCTGGTAACGATTTCTTAAATCGTTCAAGTAAACATCTCTTTCCTCTTGAGTCATGCGAGCTCTTCTTTCAGCTGCTCTATTCCTAGCTTCCACCATTCATGTTCTCTATCCGTGGCATTCATATTTTGTCTTCTTCGTACCATAAAGTTCCGGTTCATATCTCGAATAGATTGCCTTTCTTCCGTTCTTAGTCTATCTCGAAATTTTCTTTGTCTCTCCCTGAATTCTCTCCTCCGCTCCATTGTGAAGGGCGAACGCAGTGCGAGTAGCTTAATAAATAATGGGATGATAATATTGATTGGTACTTTTCACAATCTCGTTTACTGATTAATTACTAATTATTCTTCTTGATCTCTCGCCACAAAGTCAAATAATTATTGTTCTTCTTGATCTCCAGCCACAAGGGCAAATACGACCCCTTATTTATAGTATCTTCGTAGACACGATACCGCCAGTCACGGCGCCTTCATAATAATGAGGAGCGTTACACACGAACTTAGTTTTAAGCGTATTAATATATAGATCCTTCGCTGTTGCATTCGTAGTCTGCTTCTATCACGAGTTGCTTGCCTTTCGTCTTCTCGCAAGCGCTGTCGGCTCCTTCTCTGTCGCTCTCATGCTGCTTCTCTTTGTTCTCTTATTCTCTGCTCCATTGTTTTAGATCAGGGGTGGGCAAACTTTTCAGTGCAAAGGCCACGTTCAAAAATTCGCAATTTCATGGGGCCGCATAGTACAGGTTCGGACACAAGTAAGGTATTGTCGGTGTCACTAATACGCTTGCAGCACTTTTTAAAATTTCAAAAAATTCAAAAATTTCAAAAAATTCAAAAAATTCAAAACTATTAAAAGAAAAAATGTTAAGCTATTTAAAAAATTACTACAAAATTAAAAATAAAAACAACTAAAATATTCAAAAAACGAAAAATTAAAAAATTAAACCATTTGAAAATTTACAAAATTAAAAACGTTAAAAAGTAATTTAAAAAATATAAAAAATTTAAACCATTTAAAAAATTAAAAAATGGAAAAAATTCTAAACCCAAAAAATTCATAAAATTCCCAACCCAAAGTAACGTAATGTAACTTGACCCGACCCCAACCGTATAATAGATACCGCAATGAAGGGTGTGACGCACAGGTACGATAGTCATAAGCTTATTAATATATACATTCTAAGTCATGTAGCTAAAAACAAAATTAAAAAGGTACTAAAGTCGACATGCTTGCTTGATAAAAGTTTCTTCCTACCGCGTAAAACTTAAAACTTACTTAATTTGGTATGTTTATTTTCACAAACGATAGGGATTTTGATACCTTATTTTTTCAATTATGAGATTGTACGTGGAAAAGTGATGATATCATACCTATAATGAATGAATGGACAAAAAAAAGTGTTAATTTACAGTGAGGGATTCATGTCGTCTAGAAAATGCAAGTAGATTTCGGTTTTATGCTTGCGACTCAATTGTTTTTTTTCTTGCACAGCAATCAGGAAATTCTACGGACTTTGCACGCTGAGTTTAACAGTTGAGTTTGGTCTGTATTGTCCAGTCTCTATCCATGAAAGTCGTTTTGTACAGTGTATTTTCATTATGGGTTCTCTGAACTAACATTTTTGCAGTTGAATCCCATTAAGTTTACTGAATAAATTAAGAAAAAGTAGTTTTCTCGTATTGTATTTTACTCAGTAACAACAGCTCCGGAAAGCAAATTTTTGCTGCAGTCTGCGACCCATGTCTGTTGATTAAAATATATAATATATAATACACAAGTGCGCGGTAATGTTCTAAACCCACAGTCAGCTCTGGAGTTTCATCTACCGGACCACACTCTTGTTTTGATCAACGTACGTCAATCGTACGTCTGTGTGGCGGCAGATATTGACAGATCAAAGCAGATTGTCATGCCTCTCTTCAAAGTGGCGACTTTGCGACTCATTGCACAGCGCCTTAAATGCCTAATTCAAGGAGATGGTTCAAACTTTTTATTGTAGTACCAAGGTAACAGAGAAACATAAGCTGCCGATTTTTTCAGTCAGATGTTATTACATTTGATGGCACCCAAAATTAGTTACAGTTTAAAACCAACAGCTGGTTAAGCTGTTTGTTACACTAGTATGAGATGTTTATTGTCAACTATAGGCTACAAATTGGTTGTTATTAACTGAGTAAACTGTAGAAATAAAGGCTATAACGAATCAAATTGCTATGTACACACACTGAGAAAATCAGACCATTTATGGCAGTAATATCTTCAGAGCTTTCTGAAAACATGGTATGTATACTTTCAGGACCCTGGTATTTCTACATTGTGCTTAGCTGTTTCAAGTTTTCTAGTAACAGTTGATTGCACAGAACTCGTCACGATGAAATGAAAAAAATGTACATCACAAAGAGAAAAGCCTGTCCTGGTACAACACCGCGAGAAGTGTTGTGAAGCTTTGCCCCACTGAACATATTGGTGCAAAAGCTTCGTAAGCAAGAAAACTCAGTTTTTGCTGCTTCACTTTCACTCGACGACCAGTTGTCCTCCGGAGTAGGATTATATATGTAGATAGGTGATACTTCGCCTCTGGATTATCATTTTATCGTTCGTGTTTTTTTAGTGTCAACAGTTAATATCAGAGACGTCTTGAAGGAACTGTGTTTTTGAAATAGAGATTTCTTTAAAAATAGGATTAGTTTGAGATTTTTTCGTTCTTTACCAGCTACGCAGACGCGTTTTGCTGCGTCATATTCAGTCAATAATGACTCATCTTTTCTGAGTGTGTAGCGCCACTGCCCTCCACCCAAACCCATACATATGCATCTGCTACCAGCTCATTTAAATGTTTGATCTTTCAGGAAAAAAATTTTTTGTATGGAAAAATGAACAAAATCCCAATAAATTTGCAAAGGAACCATGAAACGCAAAAGTTCAATGAAGGAAAGAGCAACAAATCAAACACATAAAAGATTCAGTACAGTTGGCCGGAATATTCTACCGACTTTTTTATTGCTATAATAATGAATGAGAAACTTCTTTCGAGGTCATATTGTACCCTCATACAAAGGCTGTATTTTGAATGTAAAAGTATAAATATTCGGGTATAATGTATTCATATTAACAATAATGATAGTGATATGAATGATGTTATTACCCTGTAATTATTGTTATTATTATTGCGTCACATATGAAAGGTGTGGTGTGACCTGGAGACGGACGGCGGAGGCTGGACTGTGCTCCAGCGTAGAGGCTCGCCTAGCAGCGGCCGCGACGACTTCTTCAAAGACTGGACAGACTACAAGTGGGGCTTTGGCGAACTTCAGTCCGACTTCTGGATTGGTGGGTCTTCCCAGGTTCAGTTAGGCTGGAGAAGTGGCGTCTGGGGCTTCCAGAAAATAACATCAAAGGCTTTTAATTTTAGTTTTTTTCCAGGGGACAGGGGTGATGGGCCTTCCAAGTTTTATGTCTAGGGAAGTGGGTCGAGATTTTCAGTTTCAGTTTGAATAGGAAGTGATATCATCAAACAGCTATCAGCGAATTTCGTTGTAATTTGTGAGAACCCTGATGTCTACAAAGTGTTGAATAAGACAAAGATTTCTTGGTGTGGCTAAGTCAGACTCCAGTGTATGTGATTTTTTTGACGTGTGAAACTAACAACGAATTCAGTTCAGATACGTGTATAGGCTACGCAGTGGTATTCATTCATCTACAAGGAGTGGCAACACAACTTCCTTTTTTTGAAGTGTTTTGCTTTAAAAAAAGGAAGTTAAGTTGTCGCCTCCTGTATTATAGGAAGAAAGTATTACAACTTTTCATTTCAGGAAACGAACACATTCATCAGCTGACGTCATCAGGAGACTACGAACTGCGAATCGACCTGACTGACTGGAGCGACGAGGAGCGCTGGGCGGTGTACCAGCACTTCCATCTGTCTGACGAACTCAACAACTATACCCTACACATCGGCGATTACCAGGGCAGTGCTGGTGAGTGTCTGGTATACAGTGCTGACAGTGAACTGGTGGGTGTCTGGTATACAGTGCTGACAGTGAACTGGTGAGTGTCTGGTATACAGTGCTGACAGTGAACTGGTGGGTGTCTGGTATACAGTGCTGACAGTGAACTGGTGGGTGTCTGGTATACAGTGCTGAATATGAACTGGGGAGTGGTTTATTTTATTTACACAGTTCTGTACATGAGCTAGTGAGTACTTCTTTTTCATGCTGTGAATATAAGATGATAGACCTTTGAGGTCATCTGGTCTCCTGAACATCGTAATAAATGCAACGCAAATGTGTCGCCATTAAATTAAAGAAGGTTCGGAAGAACATTTTTTGCCAAGAACACAAATGATGATATATGTTACGATTTTGCCTAAAAAAAGTGCATGCATATTCCTCTGTATAGGTCCATCCATTGTAATTTCGAATAAAGGGCCTATTTGGTTTAGCAAATTTGCTGCAGATTTCATTCATTCCGTGGGTCTGTCTGCAGTCATCACCTCTCAGACACACACGACAGAGGCAAAACATATTTTATTCCTTGCGATTGATTTTGCATCTCTCGTTTGTGTGTGATTGATATCTAGTGGCAGTTTATTTGAAGTTTCTCTATTTTTGGACATTTGAGTGAGAAATTGTCGCTGTCGACTGATTGTTATTTCTCTTATGTGTTCCTATTTGAAAGAATTTATTACAGTGAATATCTGTTATTCCACCTAATACATTGATGAATAGTACACCCTTTGAAACATTGCATTTTTATTGTTAGACATCCTATGGTGAATAAATTAAACATTGGATATTATGTTGCGGCTTGTCAGGAATCCAGTGAAATATTTTGATTTAGTAAAGATCACCAATATTAGTTTCATGCTGTAACATTACGCTGTACCTTCCCATAAAGCTTAACTTCACTTTCAAATCATCATACTCATCTTACACCATACATCCGCAGGTAATTCTTCAGATCAGCATCACTTTCAAATCATCGTATTACATCATACATCCACAGGTAATTCCAAAGATTAGCATCATATTCAAATTATTATATTACACCATACATATGCAGGTAATTCTTAATGTTAGCATTACTTTCAACTCATCACATTACACCATACATCTGCAGGTAATTCCTAATGTTAGCATTACTTTCAAATTATTATATTACACCATACATATGCAGGTAATTCTTAATGTTAGCATTACTTTCAACTCATCACATTACACCATACATCTGCAGGTAATTCCTAATGTTAGCATTACTTTCAAATCATTACATTAGACCAAACATCCACAGGTAATTCCTAATGTTAGCATTACTTTCAAATCATTACATTAGACCAAACATCCACAGGTAATTCCTAATGTTAGCATTACTTTCAAATCATTACATTGGACCAAACATCCACAGGTAATTCCTAATGTTAGCATTACTTTCAAATCATTACATTAGACCAAACATCCACAGGTAATTCCTAATGTTAGCATTACTTTCAAATCATTATATTAGACGAAACATCCACAGGTAATTCGCTTAAGTACCATCACGGAGCACCGTTCAGCACGCGAGACCGTGATAACGATATCAACCCTATGAGTCACTGCGCGCGCACCTTCCACGGTGCTTGGTGGTTCACAGCATGTCATGAGGTAAGCATGTCTGCCTAGAATAATAGACGCTCACTGAATATTATGCTTACGATAACTAGAGAAATGTAACATTATGCTATTTATTTCGTAAAGATATATGTTAACATTTAGACGTTATTTCGTAGGACTTCTTCATTTCAGAGGTATAACTGAGTAACGTTACTGCTATTTCTTAGGGGAAATCTTGCGTCTAAGTATATTTTTCTCTGATATGTTTCTGTATGAATTAAATATAGCGTGTTTATTTTGGTGGCGTGAGCTCATGTAGTAGAGAGGCTCATGATAATCAACTGCATCATCCATATTCCTTGAAAAAATTCCAGCAGTGAAAGTCCATCGGCCAAAAATATAACTATATCTAGATTATAAAAATATAATCAGTAATCTAGTAATTATTTTTTCAAAATCTATACTACAATAAGTGCCGCGTCCGTCCGTCTGTCCGTGTGTCACACTCTTCTAATCGATAGTTTTGATGGCAACAAGGATAAAGCTTAAGAAATACAAGAAATCATTTTATTGCATTATTTTTCTGTGGCAATTCAATTCCCTTTCACTTGCATTATGGTATCCAGAATACACGATCGGTTTATTTTTACAAATAGAAATTTTCTTTGGATCTTTTTATGTTGAAATTCATCATGATGCTTTGATATTTTTAATTGATAATATGAAAAGAAATGTTTTAAATTAGTTTGACCAGTAACCTGGCTACCACTTAGTATAAGGCCAACGATTTTGGAAATTGAGTTATTGTTTTCGGAATTGTGATTTTCTTGAAAATAGTTTTAAAAAGGTACCTTACTTATGGGTCACCCTGTATAATAGACGCTCTTACAGATTTAGATAAGAATAAATTTTGTAGGGTATACATGTATTGTAAGCATTGTATTGTGGATACCAAAGGCGCATCCATCAATGGGGAAACTCTTTCGCAAAGCCCACGTCCACTGGCAAATTAAAATGAAAAATTTAGTAAAAACCGTGATTTTTCACGTATGGATCTAATATATATAATTTATTAACATTATTAATGATTGATTATGGCAAGTTCCCCGGAAAATATATTCCCATCATCAGTTAGAATGTTGTACTCGTATTGAGGTGAGCAGAAATCAATTGAAAGTGTTCATAGGATGCCTTTAGTGCTTCCAGTGAGTGAAGCGTATTATTACCTGCTCTCATTAAGCATAATCAAAATTTTCTAGGTTTTGACATTGTCATAAAGGTATTGTGTGATCTTATCCTATCAAGTTATTCTATAAATAATATATGATTTTTATTGTTACTGAAGTTTAACATTACTTTCGAATGTCTTATGACATCAAGTAATATTAATATGTTTCTAGACACATTGCACGTATTTATATTTCATTTTAAGTGATAATGGTTTGTAATTAAAATTTCACTAACATGAACATAGACTTATCTATGTCTATGACTTATCTTGTCTATGTCTTATCTTATGTCTTTTTAACATAGACTTATTTGAGCAGCATTTGAGGCGCTAAATTCTTTGTGAGTTAATGAAGGAGACGCTCCAGCTGAAGCGACTGAAATATTCATTCAACCCATTCAAAAATATTCACTTATTGAGAATGAGAGAACTTGCAGAAAAGTATTCGTGAAATTCAGAAGTAGAGATTTTAGCCTTGAAGATGAAGACTGAACAGGATGTCCAATTGAGTTTAATGACAGCCGACATTTGGCATCACTTGAAGGATAT
>VCRD01000734.1:156855-214388 GCA_006783055.1 Trinorchestia longiramus
ATTAATACGATAAAAAGCTTTCGATAAAAAGCTTAATTACGATGAAATTTCGTTAACATATAATAGTATGTTAATAAAATATAATAGATTTGATCAAATCACCTTTTTCGTTGGTTAACATGCATAAGAATTTTGAAAATTTTAAATTCGACAACACAGTTTTTCTTTGAGTCTCATTTTGTCAAACAAATTTATTTATTTCTAATTATAAAATTGAATCAACGTGTTCTACAGCGTATACACAACGTGTGAGAGGCAAATTTATTTGCAACACACGATTCAGTAAAATGGATGCATATGTTTATTCCAATTTAAAAATTAATTTTTCTTTCCAGTCGCATCTGAACGGGCGTTACCATCGGTCTCCTCACCGCACCTACGGGGACGGCATCAACTGGATGACCTTCCGTGGTCTGAATTACTCCCACAAGACATCTCGCATGATGGTCAGACCATCTTCTTTCTCAGAATCACAGGCAGCTCCTTCTTCAGCCACCAAGACAGGCAGCAATGAAGGAAGGTCTGCTCTGCCTACTCCACCGGTGGTCTGATTTTGACTATCTTAATTTTTGACTACGTAAGTTCGACGCCCTTTTGATCGGACGAGCATACAGCAATAGTTTGCATCGGATCCTCCTAGACCTGATATTGCAATGTGTCGAGTTGTATTTAGTGGGAATCAAGATTGACACTTCGTCTAAACCAGTGTTTTTCAAAGTTTTTCAATCACTGTCCCTTTAGGACACTATTTGATTTTCCACCGCCCACTAATGATTATATTACTGTATATTATAAATTACAAGAGCCCCCCATTCAAGGTGTACCCTCCTACCGCCCCCTTGCATTTCCTCAACGCCCCCAGGGGGTCGGTACGGACCACTTTGAGAAACACTGGTCTAAACTATGCGCTGTAGTCTTAAGATTACAGTATTGTAAAATTGAAGTCATAGATACGCAGCAATAGAATTCATTGATTTTCATGGGAATAATATCTTACAAAAGGTTTGCTTAAGAATGTGACAATGAAGACTTATTACTCTAAAATTTCATCAATGGTGTGTCGTTTTTTATCTATGTATGTTTTGTGAAATTTAGGAGAAGATTATAAAAAATTTCTTAAATATTACCAACGTGTGTAAAATCAACATACTCCTAAAATGATTCAATACTGGAAATCCTTCCAGCGTTGACAATGCATCTCCATTCAGGGAGGAAACAGATCTTTCTTTTGCACTAAAAACACTTACTTAACCATTGGTACCGTCGATCAACGTGTCTTTCAAATACCTATAATGGAGCACTAGAAAAATATCAATATTAACTGCTACAAAATGAAACTGCTAGTCACAGAGCTGTCGTTCCAGCACTTCTTGTTTTTCCTCCGTAACTGTAAGATGCAGGTTTGTCGAGCTATATTGGTATTGCCAATGGGTGGTATGATAATAGATAAAGTGCAAAAATATAGCTAGCTGTTCAAGTACTATCCTACTCTAAACACACACGAATCTCAACTTTAGCATGTTAGACTATGACGTAGAATACGGTTGTGCACGCGCGTTACAAGACATACTTCGGAATTAATGGGCTTTTCAGATTTCCGATAATATTTATTGAAATGCATTTTTTTATGTTGGAGAATAGGAGGAATGGATACGGGAAGACCACGAGATAGTGAGAGGTCAGTCTACTGGTGATTGTTTGCACATAAAAAGAAACATGTAATCTCAGCTAGGAATATACATGTCTGTAGAACATAGCCTACTGTTGGGAAATCTTGGTTTACATGAGTTGTTTAGTGAAAGAGAGGACTTCATCGTAATACTTAGATAGGAAGAAGTTGATGTAATTATAGATTCTGATGTTTAAGCCACTGGCTAAATTTGTTGGGAACAAATAGAATGACCTGGAATACAAGCTACACCCCTGTGAACTGGGAGTACACGAGTAGACTTGGAGTCACGAGGTCGTTCGGCTGAATGATCTATTTTACTCCCAACAAAAGTATGTAAATAATTGTTTGTTGAAGAACATCAGCGTAAAAACCACGTAAATAGTATTCACGTGTAAATAAGATTTTATTAGACTTACGATATTTTGTTTATTCGTAAAATTAATATAAATGATGAACGTTAGGAAAGATGGTGGCTTACGGATTTTAGATGTTTTTTGTCCTTTGCGGTTGAAGTGGTGATACTAAATCAATTTGAGGGTCATGATGAATAATGCATGAAGGTGGACCATGTCGTTTCCTCACGATACCGTTTAACTATGGTATGTCTTCCGAATGGCACACGTTTCTTGGTGTATTATTTGCAGCTGACGTCATTTTCCAGCGATATGAAACCCCTATAACAACCTGTTTTGTAATTTTCTAATGCATTTTACTTCCCCTATTTATGCCTTTCTGGTTAAAGTTTTATCCCCTGAATGCTTGTTATGGGATTATTATTAACATGCATAGTAAAATGGTTTCATAGAGGATTTCAAATTGAGTACATACACATCGAAATAAATTCTATTTGTGTGAACTGCAAGAGCACAAAATAGAAATTATATCTGGATTTTCAAAGTACATATGCTTCAATTTTCTTCATTTTTAACGAGAGAATAAAAAGAAATGATACGAATAAATTAGTATTTATATGTCAAGTGGACCACATGGCCAGTTTGAGAGACCAGCTGATTTTGAGTTCGTATTACGTTTTCATAGGCAAAACCACAGAAGAAGTGATAAACCTCAATCACAGTTGTACATACAATAGACAAGTATAGGCACTAGGTCATTATCGATTACTCCATTCATTCATTCAGTTGTACAATGCTTGATGAAACTGGAAGGGAGAGAAGATGTGTTAGAGAGTTCCCGAAGTCAGGAGAGTTTTGGGTCACAACAGAATGTCGTAGAAATAACACGAAATAGTGCATATGACTGAAATTAATAGAAAATGCTTGTGAACCAGTAATTGTTTAATGTGGTTTTGGATGGATTTGGACCCTCTCCCTGGTTTCCTATTCAGTGGGGTCGAGGCGCTGGAGAGGGAATTGTGATTATGTAATGTGTATGTGTATTATGTGTATTTTCTTGTAACTCAAGAAAAGTTATCGGACTATTCGACGTATTCTCATCACATGAAAGGGCCAAGACGAGTACCAGATTTGACAGGGTTTGCTTGAATGATCTAACTCATCGTCGGCCAGCCGCCGATGTGGGAGAGTGTCATTGCACATTATTAGTGTTTTCCTTAAGCCTTTAATGATTGTTAAGACTGAATACATATGACTGTACATTGCGTAATTGCCTTCTTGATAGCAGAATATCTCAGGTAAGATATTCCGTGGCAGAAATTCATCGATTCAAGTCCTACAGGGGGCGGCAACATAACTTCCTTTTTCTGAAAAGAACTTCCATTGAAAACAGATAGTTATGTTGTCGCACCGTGTAGTTTGCAGAAACCAAATTTTCCTTTATTGACATCACGTATTCTTTACGTGCGCATTGAGGTTGAGGGTTCATCCAACTTCTGAGCAAACGTTTTAATCATTAGGACTCTTCCTGATTCATGGGAGAATGTTGGCATACGTGGCAATCTCAATTAATACTTCCGGTATGTTGGACGCAATTATCTGTGACTTCAGTTAACACGCTTCATTCACACCATGATAGTGGTCGGCAGTCGACTCACCGCTTAGAAAAATAGCTTTATTAAAAGTTTTTTTGATAAATAAGTGTTAACATAAGGTATTTCGAGCTTCAGCCTCGCTGTTAATTTGATCGTAATAAAAATGTGAAAGTCCTTGGATACGATTAGCTCTAAAAGCTGAGCACTGTAAGACTCTGATGTTTCCATCGTGCACTCGAGCCTGGCGGACTTGTGAAGATGTAAAATAAGTAGCCCTACCATCGTAAATCTGTTAAGTGTCAAGATCGTTATGTGTGTCTGAGCATGCACTGTGGCTGTATTGTTCACTGCATCCGATTTGATGTGAGTTTGGAGAAGGAGTGTTAATGTCGCAGCCTTGCGTTTGAGTGGATGTGTGTTTAAAACCTGTTAAACTTTTAATCATAACTATGGATTTATGAATAAGATCTTGGAGAAATTGGCCATATGGAATAAGCAATAATTTTTTTAAAACAAAAGGCTGAAAGAATTTGAAGTATGTAGATAAAACTTCACTCTGGAAAGAGTTATTTCAGCTTCCTACTGAGATTCTTTGATAACATTTGCTGTCGTTTCCTTAGTTGAGATACGCCTTCTGATTGATGTATCTCATTTTCGAAGTTCGTTGCCGTAGTTTGGTTCTTGCGTGGCTTTTCATTGTTTAACCCTTTAGCGACGAATTTCTTTTTCTAGTTTCTACATTTAAGCTCACAAAGACCGTCTGTACACTGATGCTATAAGCACGCTGAGAGCCAGGCAGCCAAAAGAACGACGTTGTAACATGCCGCCGCGTTCACACCTAGTAGCAACCTCATATTGCTCACTGTTTAATTATTAGAACAATTCCCGTGAAGACCGTAAAAGAGGACCGTATGGTCCTTTTCGTCGCTAAAGGGTTAAGATGGCACGTTATTGTTCTGATCTGCAGTACGGTGAGCTAACTGATGCACTCTTCATCCTGTAGAAAACTTTATTAGTTGAAGCCTTTTCTGAATCTGAAAAGGCAAATAGGTACGTTTTCTAAGCTCCAAGACCCTGTAGGTATTTCTCAGTTTCTAAACTACAATGTCTGCCACTATTACCAAGGCTTAATTGCTCTGTAGTTGTACGGTCCAATTTTAGATTCGTAATATTAAGTTCATGAAGTTCAGTATTTCTGGAAGAAATGAAGCATTTCCTATAACCTCAGGTTTTTCTTACCGAAAATACTAGATAATTATTAACCATCCTCGTATTACACTATAATAGTTTGGTGAGCTAAAGTGCGTAGCTCTCATTCACTGCTGAAATATAACTTTGACCACACGGACACATAAGGTTCAGTGCAGTGTTTGGGTTGTCGTCCACGGAATTTGTTATTGTCACTATTTCAGTCTCCATTTTGTTGACTTGTACAGGTCACTTCTTAATTTAAGATTTGGATGTAATGTCGAATTATTATCTTATAAGTTGGTACCTTGCATTACTTGTAGTGTATTTGTATAATTTGTTTGCTTACAAATAGATACGTGTTTATGTCGTATAATTCCGACAACCTTTTTTAGAAAACTTTACTACAGACAGTAACTTTTTATGTCTTTATTTCCAAACTTTTTTATACTTTCCATACAAACAAAAACATTTTATGTCTGAGTGTCAATACTTTTTTAAACTTTGGTTCCATACGGAATTATTTTCTGTGTCGTTATGACAAATATTTTGAAAGCTTTGGTTTCAAACAGAATTGTTTTCAATGTTATTATATTTTAAAACCTTTTTTAACTTTAGGTCCACACCAAAACACTTTGTTCTCTTAATATCGGCTTTGTTTAAACTCTTGAACTCTTTTTCTTAAACTGAAAATAATTCACACTGTGCGAACACTGCTAATTGTTGTCCAATTTACGGAAGCAAAAATCAGATATTTTTAGCACACCTTAAAAAATTAGAAAGAACAAGGAGTTACCCACAATTCTTCTCAATAGTCTCCACACAGTTCATCTCACTCAGACCAGTGCTAAATACACTGGCTTTCATCTTCCTACAATGCCTCAGAACCAGAACAGAAACTCATTCTTGCCTTCTATAAGAATTTGAACGTGAAATTGTAACATTGTTGATGTGAGGATCATGCATGTTGACCATTACATATGCAAATCTCTCAATTAAAGTGAACCATCTAGTAAGAAATTAGTGTTCATACTTATAAGAACATTCTTGGCAGAAAACTGCAAAATGTTCGTCAACTTTCCGATGTAAAGTTGTATAATCTCTGAGTACGTAAACAGACCATGCTAATTATGAATTAGTAACAATAATTATGACGTCTTGCCGATAATTCCTTTGAGTTATAAATATTTTAAGAGAATATGTGTGAATTTGTCTCTTGTTAACAAAATCCAAAGAAAATTCAAAGACTGAACTGTCAACATCAATTTAAATTCAGATAAAGTTTGTAAGGTACATTTTGAAACCTTCAAATTCTAGTCATACTAAAGATGAGCTCTTTTTGTTTAAAATTAAAGATTTTAGTAAATCTAAGGTCATCGTGAATTAGATTGCATGATTCACGCAAAAAATTCGTGCATGAGCAGCCTAGATTAACGTCAGTACGAGCAACAACACCTCGCTTTACTTTATCTTAACGAGTAAAATATTTTCATGTGTATTTCGCTTATTTATTGCAAGCACTGGAACTGAACTATATAAATACATTGAGTGTGAATTGCTATAACTGATAATAAAAAATTGAAATTTTAAGTGCTTTAATATATAAACGTAAATAAGATATGAAGAGAACGAATTGTTCAATGTATTTAACTGCTGTTAGCAATGGGTGGTTAATATCGTAAAGTGTTGAATACATGGAGCAAAGTTTGTGTACAGAATGAGGTTTGGCTATGACTTTGTACGAAATTTTTTAGTCATAATATTACTTTTAAAGATTTTTAGAATACCATGTTCACAGCTTTAGTAGAGTATAAATTTGAAGCTAGAATCGTTCGCAAAAAATAGTTTCATTGGTTTCCTCCTTTTCGTGACGAGAATTTGCTGTTTCTAAGAGTTTAGTTTACTCAAAGAAGCTACAAAACAATTTATTTAAATTTATATAGTAAATTATTCCACTGTTTTACAAACTGATGAATACTTTAGGAGTACTGAACTTGAGTTACAATGACAACAGTGAGTCGTGGTGGGTATGCGCAATATTGTGATTTTTTCTATAATAAATTGAATGAAGTGAAAATCCAGAGAAAATGCGTTGTTTGATCACATACAATAACAAGCCTGGCCATTTATGACTAATTATTATGGTTAATTGATTACATTAGTCTTACTTTCATTACATGGTGAACATGAGTAGCACAATTAACTACTTTGGGAAACCTCACCGTGTGCATGTTACTTACTTCTGCATTTAGTTGGAGCTAACGTTACTTATTATTAAACTACACTGTTTTCAGATCACCTGAAACCCTCATCAACAAAATTCTGCACACAGAATCATGGGAAAATATCGAATTCACAATTGGTTATGATGGTTTTATCCTTACAAGTGTCAAACGTGTGGACAGATACACGTCACACGACCAAAAGTGAGGGTAAAAACTGTAACAAGTGTATGTCACACGACCAAAAGTGAGGGTAAAAACTGTAACAAGTGTATGTCACACGACCAAAAGTGAGGGTAAAAACTGTAACAAGTGTATGTCACACGACCAAAAGTGAGGGTAAAAACTGTAACACGTGTATGTCACACGACCAAAAGTGAGGGTAAAAACTGTAACAAGTGTATGTCACACGACCAAAAGTTTTAGGAATTCATGTGACAAATAGATTCCGTCTTAAATATTCAAAGAGTAATTAATTTGATATCACTCATGGAATCTTTTAAGGAGTACGCACACAAATGTAATATGATCTCATGCAGAGACTCATTAAAGGAAATGATCTGAGAATGCCTTGTTAGTCTTCAGTCCTCAGATCTGAGACTGACTTTAACACATTGCCTCCGATTGCCTGCCTGGTGTAAAACTTCACTTTGTACGCATAGTCACTAGCAGGATCTGAAAAAATTACAGAACCTAACCTCAGTGGAACACATACGTACCACTTCGGAGTCAACGTGTTAAATACCTGATTAAAACATGGAGTTTAGTGCTTGTCACTTTTTAGACTGACTTTATTGTTCTCTTGCAATGGAATTCATAAATATTTTTTCTCACTGTACTCTTCAGCCAGAGTACATGTTTTCTTCATCAGAATTTTGATTGGTAACATAGTTAACACGTTTGTTGCGATTGTCCAGCCGGTGCAAATCTTTACTTTGTACACATAGGCACTAAAAGACTTGGAAAAAATTACAGAACCTAACCTAAGTGACCCACCGGTGGGTCACTTAGGTTAGGTTCTGTAATTTTTTCCAAGTCTTTTAGTGCCTATGTGTACAAAGTAAAGATTTGCACCGGCTGGACAATCGCAACAAACGTGTTAAGTCTTAAATGTATTAGCAACGTCTTGAAACATCCAAGTAAAGTTTCTTATCAGTCAAAGATAATGACGCCTGGCCCAGATTTAGGATGGTCACGGCTCGAGTCGGCTTCAATTTAAAGTTGGTTTGCACGCTAGCTTAATCTGCGTTGGTTCAATTTTCACATGAGGCGGAATTACAAAACAATTTATTAACTGGATTGCTGAAATGTGTTTTGAATCACTTCAGCCAATGTTTGAATTTTGAGTATTTTCATGACAAAGTTTGCCATGCCAATTAATGTTCAATCACTAAGTGCTAGAAACTTTGAATCTAATACTTCTTTCGTCGAAGGAAAGTATCACATGGTGTTAAATCGGCGGTGGCCCTAAAATTTCTGGCCTCTCTGATTTTATGAATGCAGTATATGAGAACAGTACTCACACAATTATTCACTAACTTATTATCATACAAGAACCATTCATGCTTAACCAATTCCCAACAGTCTAGTCAATGGAACGTGTATATAAATCAAAATAACAATATTTAGAAAGCAGCATTGTTATTTTCACGGCTGTTTTGTTTATCTTGTTCAATTATGCCGCAAATGAACGCCACATTCTAGTATTTTGTTCAACGTTATTTATGATGGTGACAACACACAGAAATCATACACCCAGCATTATTCTTCACTTCGGCATAGCAGTCGTTGGGGCACACAGGCCTAATCACTTGGATACACTTAGGTCTCGAAAGTTCGTGATGTTGGTGAAGGCCTGAGCCTTCTATTTCTTCGCCAGGATTTAAAACTTCAACGTGGTCATTTTCAGGATCGTCATCGTATTCGTCGACAAAAATATAGTCGATGCTTTCTCCAGATCCCTCCGCTTGAACTGGAAGCTCAATGTCTGTTTTGGGCTCTTCAAACACTACAATACCTCGCTGCACACCTACGTTGACATGCGTGTCGACAACTGGCTCAGCGTCTACATCTGAAGCGTGGTTAATGGCTCCCAGATCCATCTGGTAACAAAGAAATTAAGTGAGTATGCTTTCACATTTTCTCGTGACTTCGTCAGTCTATTAAAATTGGAGATGTATTTAATAGTATTTACTGTTCACAATGTCATACCCAAATAAAAAATACAGGTTCAAATGAATAACATGCGCTAAGTAGACACCATTCATCGAACATGCTTCGCTTATACCTTCAGAATAGCGCATTGTGCATTACAGTACGTGTGTTCGATTCCTTACCCGTTTGCATGTTGGTTGCTGAACAAGTCACTGAACAGTAAAGTGCTCCACAGTAACTGAACTAAGTAGCTAGTACTGGATCTGTGATACCTACAGGGTCAGCCCAAATAAATCTGTACAACTGCAGCAATCCTTTTCAAACTCTAATGCCTTAAACAAAAATAAAGACAAATATTTGAAATTTTTATATTTCATTCATTAGACGAGGAAGACTAAATTATTATTCAATATGGCCACCTTTGGCCATGATAGGGGCTTCCACGTGGAGGTGGAACTTAGCCACCGCGTAGATATTTTCACTTTTTTGAAGGACTTCTCCGTTTTTTGAATATCTTCTTTGAGGCCTTCACGTGGTTGTGAGACCTTGCGCGAGCCTAAGATTTAATTCATGCACCAAAAAAATCGTCCAAGGGTTTTCAATTTGGTGAGCTAGATAAACAGAAGTCTCTCCAGAATGGCAAGGTGGTCTTCTCGAGCAAGTCAACGGTTTTGCTCGCTTTGTAGGAGAGGCAGAGTCGTGCTGGAACACATACTTGTTACCTGTAGCCTTGGCACTCATCCGTAGGATGATTTCAGCATCAAGAATGTTACAGTAGAACTGTGCATTCACTTGCTTGTGGCTGTAAAAAGAGTGAGTTAACACGTTGCCCTCACTGGAGATCAAGCAGAGAATCATGACGCTGGTTGGCTTCTTTGTCGTCATCGTGGGTTCAAGTCACAGATTGAAGAGGCGATGTAGTAGTCATTTCGTCTGTTATAAATCATATCAACTATAAAAATTTCGTCAGAGAAAATTAATCATCGATCCTTTTCTTTTCAACCAGGTCAAAATCATTTTGCACCTCTCGAAGCAGACTTCATTCATTTTGCTTCTTAGATGATGCTTCGTACCTTGCAAGTAAGATGCTATAACAGGTACATATTCTTGATTGCGCTCTGAGTCGTTGACCTGCTGATAGCCCACTCTTTGGCCGATTGTAGCAACGGGAGAGTTGAATTAGGCAGGCAAGATTGCTTGGTGGGCAAATTTTATAATTCCTTGACCTGTGGACGGCTCTCATCTTGACTATACTCGTAAAAGCGCTTGCAAATATCTTAAGCGATTTGACGGGCATACTTGAGGGATTGGGCAACAAAGTATGGGGTATGCCTGCGCCAACAAGTTCACATTAATGTATAGCTAAACGTTTAGCCTGGTCCATGACTTAATTTCGCGCCGGTGAAGTTGAAATGCAAACGAAACTCTTCTGACTCATCAAGCAGTAGTTAGAACCAGTTTTGCATGGCTGCCTCAAGTCAACTTTCTTCAGTTGAACATTACGAACATGCACGGATTGATTTGGATGACCCTGCACTGTACTCAATGTTACTGAACTCAGTGCCAAGCGCAGATGTTCCCTGCCTGAATGAACTTAAAGTTACTGAAATTAGCGCCAAGTTCTGACGAAACCTACTTATGTATGCTCAATGTAACTCAGTTGCATGTCCGTTTTTGACTTAACCCCTAACTTTCAAAATCACTGAAGTAATTGTTCAGAACTCACTTGACTCAGTCATGTGTCTTAAAAAGGGCCTCAACGCTGAAACAACCTAAAACTATGGTTCACAGTATCAGAGCTAAGTATCAAACACCGAATTAACTCAGTTAAGTGTTCTAAAATATACGGGCTGAGAGACTGACACTAGAATTGTGAAGAGAGGTGATGGAAAGTACACGTATAGGCTGCGTGTCTAGTGCAAAAAATGAGTTTTAGGTATGTCTGAAGTCGTTGTAGTTAAATTGATGGTGTTCTTTCAAAACTTCAATGTATCAAAATTTGAATTCAAAACTTTTAAGTTCTTCAAACAGTTTAAAATACGACACTATAGTATGATTTAACACGTTGAGTGCGATTGTCTAGCCGGTGCAAATCTTTACTTTGTACACACAGTCACTAGAAAGCTTTGAAAAAATTACAGAACCTAACCTGAGTGACCCACCGGTGGGTCGTATCGCACTTAACGTGTTAAGATACATGACTTACGCCGCAGCGACATGCGTGGCATGGCATAGCCAGCTCTTCATACTACACATGACGGAACTTTTGCTCCAATCACGAAATCCGTCAATGTCAAGCCATCACTGAGCTTCATATTTAAAAACAAATACTAATAAATGAAGACTAATAAAGACTAATATTAATTAATACACCTTAGTCAATTTTCTCGTCAGTGATGGCTGCACAAATTTGAAATAGCGTTATTGTAATCTCAGAATTGTTACTTTTTGAATCGTCCTTTTTTAAATGCAATTTGCTTTGAAAAAAATGAAGTTATGGTGCCACATCCTGTAAATTATTGAAACCAATCATCTTCAGATCTCATAAATTAAAATCTTCAATTCATCCTTTTGATCACATGTCGAGAAATACAATAGCTTCCATGCCGTTAAAAATGTTTCTGAAATGTATCGATAAATTCTTCACACATTCTCCCCACGACCAATAGAATTCTTTCAACTGCCTCAGTAAACACCGAGCATTTTAGTATGAATTTTATGACTGCAGATGTACGAATCTAACACAAAATGAGGTGTGAGTGAGCGAACGTTGGATTATTGTCCCTGCAGATATGAACTTGTCACTCACCACCATCCGCTTCACGTCGTGGAGGTGATTTTCCATAGCTGCTATCTGAGGGGGATCAGAAAACAGGTTGGTACAAGAATGAAAACAAGTCCATTATGTGTTCAGCTTACTGTATAAAATTTAAAACAGAGTTTCATAGACTTTCTTTTGCCTTTCTTGTTCCTCACGCGACATGTTCTCCCTCTTGTAGTTTTGAATTGAGTTTCCATTTTAGGTGCAGTGGTGTTGGGTGGAGTGGTGCAACTGCGAGATTTGATGTCCTTTCCCATAATTAAAATTAGTGCAATACTTGCAAGGGTGATATTCAAACAATAGAGATAAATTTGAATGAAATTGATCATTTCCAAAGTTACAATGTTCACAGAATTTTCAGGATGAACAGTCACCCTACAGCAACAACTTCTTTTGAAAATCGAAGTTGTTAAATTTCCGCCGCAGAAGCGAGTCAGTGAATTACAATTTGAATGAAAAATAAAAACTGAATAAAAATAATAAACTGAAAATAAAGCCCTAGCAAACGAAACACATCTTGACACAAGAACTCCCCAAGTTTACGGTTTCTCTTTAAATTCTCTTCCCAAAATCTTATTTTAGACATCAGCATTGTAATGTTTAAATTACCACGCCCGTAACGAGCAGTATAAGAATCGTACGTATTGTTGAAGGTAAATCAGCAAGGCATGAGAGAATGTTCGTCTTAATATGAAGTGTCGTAACCACATTTGGGTTATGGACCTTTGCTCTAAAAGAAGTTATTGCTTACTTTTAGAGCTATTTCTATCAGAAATGGGCCATACTCGGGGTGATAAGAGAGTTTGTGCGCTTTATTGTATTTGTTATGAAGAGAAGATTATGAATGTTGGCCTTAATAGATAATAACAGATAAAGTTACATAGGAATTGCTTTGCACAGAATATTAACAGAAAAAATCTCAATGGGAATTAATTTGATAAGCTCAAAATGCAGCATATTACTTTGTATTTTTGCAGTACAAAATGCAGTAATGTATAAGATGTACAATAGTTATAGGGAAGAGAAAAATTTTCTATTATGAATCTAAATCTTGCAAGCTGCTACTAAATTGACATCGCTTTGTTCTTAAGATGTAAATTCAGTGAAGATAGACTTGCATTTTCAGTTTGTCTTAGGAACATGAAGAAATTATTTTCAATACTTACTCTTTTCTCTAATTTCTCTCTGGCCGTCATCAGGATACCGATGTTCTCACAGCAGTGTCCAGATTCTTCTTCGGTCGAGCTCTGAACAAAAGCACAAGGTCAGTAGCAGGAATTATTAAAAAGCTAGCAAAAACGAAATACTGTTAAAGCTGACCAAGATCACCTTGTGCAAATAATTTTGAAATGTTCGTTGGTGTTTCTCTAGTATTTTAAAGCCATCACCCGACACAAGTCATCTCGGCGCAGCAATTGAACTCATCTCGAAGACGATTTTCAACGTTCTGCACTCTCGAGGAAAAAGGATGATACGGAATGAGAAATATTTCCCATAGGTTGTTGTTGAGTATGAAAGCCAAGCCTGCAAATTCTGTAACTTTAGTTTCACTGAGAGTTACAGTTTTGCCCTAAAGAGGTTGCTCCTTTTAATACGAAGAAAATATAATAGTTGTACTGATGATTGGAAACCAGATCTTTGAAAATGACTACAGGTGTCGAGTCAGAAATCCACCTAAGTTCAGTTACCCAAAGCCCTCTGCTGATGTTAGAGTTGGAGGTTGTTCGAAGAAGACTCAAAGTATTAATTTTTTATTTGTTTTCAATGAAGATTTTCAGTTCGATGACATAGCAAAAGTGAAAAGTTTCAACTGAATATGAAAAAAAACTATGCGATTTCAAAAATGTACCCACCTGTGAAAGAAAAAATTCAAAAGCCTCTTGATGACGAAGAATTCTCTTATTTTTTTCCTTAAACGTGTGCATAAATACTTTTATTTTGGTTCTTCAATGCTTACTGCATTTCTATGAATGGATGTTTAGCTTACTGTTACAATTTGAATTATGTATCGAATAAATTCTACGCAGTAAATGGACGACGGTTTACGCAAAAGATATTTTTTCTCAAAAGAAGTACAATTTATTTCATTAGTAATAAAAGATAAGCGCGTCAGGTTCGAATTAATCTATGAATCATCGAAGCCGGAATGATAAGAGGGAGATTGTGGGGGCCTCAAAGAAAAGCGCTTCCGCTACTAAGCCTGAAGACAAACAGCTCAAAAAAGAGGCTCAATGTTAACACGTTGACTCCGAAGTGGTACGTATGTGTACCACATAGGTTAGGTTCTGTAATTTTTTCAGATCCTTTTAGTGATTATGCGTACAAAGTGAAGTTTCACACCAATCAGGCAATCGGAGGCAACGTGTTAACCTTTAGCTCCCACTAATTTTATTTGAGATCAGGCTATAAAAGCTAAACAATCTTAACGCCGAAGTTATTTCTCCACCAAACGGAACATTGCGTGAATTAACCTTTATAACTCCACCTTTTTTATTCTCAACTTAGAACGAAATAAAGTGGGTTCCCAATTTGTGGCTTGGGATCACAACGACATAATGAGTGCTGTTGGAGGGCGAGGGCAGACTCCAATAAGGTTCAGTTTTTGAATAAAAATTATCCATAAAATCTTAGAATTACATTTACATACCTCACAATCTTTTACGTTAATTTTATAATAATTATATCACATCAGTGGAACGTCTCTTTTGGCATGCATGACACGATACTACAGGGGGAAGGGGTATAATTTCTGCTACATGTTTTCGAATCAATTCTAATAATTATTATTTTACAAAAAATACCTACATCATGTAATTTTATAAAATAATTATCAAGGATATGCCTAATTTTTTGCAGAACAATTAGCCATTAACTATTGACGATGTCTGTAGAATTGATGCCGAGGAAGTTCATTTTACAGACGCAGGAAAAGAGATTGAATCCATCCAAAATCTTCAAACTAGGGAAAAACTTCAAAACCAACACGATATTAATGAAAAGAACAAGTCAAGCTTGCTCTACTCCTTGCCAGAGTATCAAAGTTCTAAAATCATAATTGAACGACATACACGAACAAGTCAAGCTTGCTCCACTCCTTGCCAGAGTATCAAAGTTCTAACATCATAATTGAATAAATGCTAGGAGAAAATACCCTAAGAAATAGTTTGTGTGGCCATTAACAACTTTCCTAAAAGACTTCGCAAAGTAATGAGCATTTCCAATAATTTTTTTTGTAATCATGGATTAGTAAATTACTTACTATTTGTTAAAGTCACACCTTGAAATAAAAGTTTTTTTAAAGAAAAATTGTTTTCATTTTGTAAGAGTAGTTATGCCCCATCATGTAAATAGCAGCATTGGATTTTAAAATTTAAGGATATCATTTAAAGATGCATGTATGTAACTCAACGTAACACAATTAGATTATACAGATTAAAATATCACGTGTACAATGAACTCACATACCTTCTCGCTCTATATGTGCATAGCCACAGTAGTTTATAACACATGAATTAGAGATATTTGTAAAAGAAACGTGCTGTCTCTCCTTCCACAATGTTACTGATGTTCGTGTGTCGTAAACTGAAACAAGTTTTCAGGTGTGAGAGTATTTAGATGTTACCAATCTCCACTGAAGTTCATTCATAAGCAAAAATACTGAATAACGCAACTTACAACCTGGCGTTCAGCTTCGACTTCAGCTGGATACAGTTGCTGGTTCTGCAAAACCAAGAAGAAAATAAATCATTTATTGGGGATTTTGTTATACCTCAGCGCTGAACAGAACTCATGCTAACAATCTTTAGTTAGTTCTTAGATCCTTTGTTTCGTTTCCTATCTTTGAAATACATACTCAAAGACAAAGAATGTGTATTTATGTCTCTTGTATTGTTCTAAGACATTGTAACCAATATAAAGAAATAGGTCAACATACTAGACCTTTCAAAATATTACACTGAAACTCAGGGAAATCTAAGTTCTCATAATTTCTTAGATATCTTTGTAAATATTCTATCGCACAGTTCATAGAGTAATCAGTTGTTATTCCAGCTAAAATACTGCTGAAATAGTGTATCTGGATACAATAAATACCTAATTTTAAAAATACGTGTCACAATGAGATACTTGCGCTAGAAACGCTACGTGTGTTACAAGCGCTGGTTGTCACACTGACACACTAAATGTGTCATGTACGTTGCAAGTTTCAGTGTGCCATTTGCACTACATGTCTTGCACATGTTATGTACGCTTTTTTAGGGCTATACTTGTACTGGATATATTATATATGTTACGTACGCTGAGTGCATCAGAGCAATATTTACATTGAATGTGTTACTTGCGTTATGTGCGCTGAGTGCCACCTTGCTATGCTAACCTTTTACGCCCGGCTGTGACGAATTCGTCACAGTGAAAAGCAATGCTTATAGCGCCTGTAATTAAAAACATAGAGTCTAGCAAAGGAGTGTGACGAGTACGGAACATGTTCTGTTTATGCTCAGTCAAGTGTTGCATTATTATTCGCACCGGCTTACTAGTTTCAACACAAGCAGTACAGAAGGAGTGAAGGGCTAAAATTATTTCAGGCAGTAAAGGGCTAGCATGAAAGTACGACAAGAATCAAGTCGAGCTACGTACGATATCTCTGAAGAAATAGACCGTGCAGCCAAGAAGAACCAGAGTCAGTGATAGGTTGACCACGTGAAGAGCAGAAAAAATCTTCGTGAATTTGGCCTGCTTCTGAATGCACTTATCCAGCATGTCAGAAGGAGACTCATTGTCGTCAAATCTTTTCTGCTGGAAGAACAAGTTTAGCCACGATTAAACTAGAGTACAACACATGAACAAATTGTCCGGTCAGTTTTTTCAAGTTTTCATATATATATATATATATATATATATATATATATATATATATATATATATATATATATATATATATATATATATATATATATACAAACACCCAATATTCAGGTTCTGATAAAACTGCAGATGAAACTGAAAAATAAATTTTATTTCATAGATTCTTAATTTTATCCCTTTCAGACTAAGGAATTTCAACGGGTACTATCTGGGCCATGTATCGGTAGATATGGCACAGAATGAAAGTTTTATATATATTAAAGAAAATGTTCATTGAAAGCACAATAATAATTTCAAATTAGTAAAATCAAAACCGTGGAACTTTCACGGAAATTGTCTAGTCTACATATATAACAGACAGTGTATCTCCATCTCTCTCTGTCTTTCTGTGTGTGTCCGTCCCATTACTTCTTATCTATTACTGAAGAAAAATTATTGAACTGAAATCAGAACGGGAATGCATGTACTCTAATCGTTGTGCTAGGGATACCAAAGAAGCCGGATCACTATGAAATACTCAATTTTTTCTGTGATTAGCTTTTATTTCTTACACGGCCTTGTCATCGGTAGATAAGATATAGAATGGAAGTTCTGTATATATTGATGAAAAATATTCACGGGTAAAATTGAAGAATGTATTTTATTTCATAGATCCTTAATTTTATTACTTTCAAACCATGGAATGTCAACGGGTACTATCTGGGCCATGTTAGCGGTAGATAAGATGCAGAAAGGAAGTTTTGAATGAAATTAATGAGAAGTATTACATGAAAACACAATAATTGATTGTAAATCTGTAATGCATTCATCTTTATAATAATTTTAAATTAGTCAAACCCAAATCGTGGAATTTCCACTGGAACTGTCTAGTTATTTATAATACATCTAACTTTACAAACAGTTTCATAATGTTATCTAGAAAGTAAAACGATGGAAGGTTTCATTATGTTAGCAACATTGTGCTTATGATGGAACACATACTACAGTGAGTAAAGAGAGCTGAGGTAGCAATTAATGCAGTAACCTCAATACGCACTTTGTGTAGAAACTAATCTCTTAGATAGTGTAATCATTCATCAGTGATAATAAACGGTAAAAATACCCAATAAAAGTACAGGTTTTGTGTCAGCTAACATTCTTGAATTCTGCGGTCACTGAATGATTTGTTTATTGAAGATAGTTTACATGCAGAAATGAACATCGTCCTGTGATATATATATATATATATATATATATATATATATATATATATATATATATATATATATATACAGAACTTCCATTCTATATCTTATCTGCCGACAACATGGCTGTGTAAGGAAGAAAGCTAATAACAGAAAAAAATGGAGTATTTTATATTAATCCGACGCCTTTGGTATCCACGATACAATGCTTAAAATACATATATACCCGTTCTGATTTCAGTTCAACAATTTTTCTTCAGTAATATATAGGAAGTAATGGGACGCACACAGATAGATAGATAGAGAAAGAAAGTGAGAGAGAGATGGAGATTCACTGTCTATTATATATGTAGATAAGTTTTCCTTTCATTGTCCTAATTTTGGCCACACGTTCATTCCGAAAATCTTGCTTGGCCGAAAAATATTTTATGTGTCGGGATTATTTTTTGTCCAGTTTCAATTGCTAGTAAACTTTCTATTCGGTTCTAAATAAAAACATTATGTGTACTGATTTTTGGAACAATGCGCAAAATGCGATTAATATTTCAGAGATTCAGTTGGTAAGCAGCATCCTTTCTGTAATGGTCTTCAAACTTCTATCCGTCGTGACCCCCTTTAAAAGATTTTATTTTTGTGCGACCCCTTTAACTTTAGCAAAACAAAGAATAAAATACCAATACAGCAGAAAAATTTAA
Organism: Trinorchestia longiramus; assembly: GCA_006783055.1. Taxonomy (NCBI): domain Eukaryota; kingdom Metazoa; phylum Arthropoda; class Malacostraca; order Amphipoda; family Talitridae; genus Trinorchestia; species Trinorchestia longiramus. The sequence goes on from VCRD01000734.1 coordinate 175,603, forward strand.
TGTTTATAAAGAAAGCGGGTCTACTGTTAATTGTTTATCGTAAAAAGGATGTATTTTATCCTGAAATAACATATTTACATAAATTAGAAAAGTATGATCCTACATTTCGCGACCCCCTTTAAATGGTCGCTACCCACACTTTGAAGAGCACTGCTCTAGAAGATGAGTTAAGTGCTGCTGAACACAGTATAGCATTTTCAAGCAGTGGAAAAACAACGATTAACGATGTTTAACACTAAGATGTACTACAGGCCAACAAGTTTGCACCAGAAAAAAAAATATACTACAAAATATATTACAATGAAGCTCTGACACTCAGGGTAATGCATGGCCTGTTCAAATTTTGAACGTGCGATATGAACCTCGCGTGAAAAATTTAGACCTGTAAGCGATGATGGAACTTGTTTCGGAGCACTGCATATGCCCTCCAACCATAAGCATAATACATTCAGTGTATTACCTTTGTGGATCACTTCAGTATTTTTGGCTGCATGCCGCCCCTTCAACGAAGAAACGGGTACACGAACTTTAAGAGGAACAAATCACATGCTTCTTCAAGGCTTACTGAAAAAACATTGTTTTTTGCCAAACCTTGTTCATGATGTCTTCATTTGAAATGCCCTGCATAATTTTTTACGAAAGCAACATAACGCATTGCCCAAGCTAAAACACATAATATTAACACGTTTGTTGCGATTGCCTAACCGGTGCAAATCTTTACTTTGTACACATAATCACTAAAAGACTTGGAAAAAATTACAGAACCTAACCTAAGTGACCCACCGGTGGGTCGCATCGCAACAAACGTGTTAAGCCAAACACCACTACATCTTTCATCGTCAACCACTTTACCGGTTTTACTCACCGGCAAAAATGCATGTGTCGCGCAACACGGTCTTCTTACCGCGTGAACATTCTGTACAATTTTTAAATTCACTAAATTTCTTATGGAAATATAATTAGGAAACCGTTAGAGATGTTTCTAGAACTTGTGTCCTAGGTCTCAAAACTAGTAAAGAAACAACATAAACAAGCTTTATTATTGTTTAAGAGCCTCGATAAGACACTATTTTGCTCAAGATATGATGATCCATTTAACCACACAATTTGGTATGATAATAAGTAGTACAATAATCACTGCATTTTTTATCTATCAACTCGAATCTACACATCGCTATGAGGTTAAAACCGCTGATCTTAACCTACACAGCTACATAATTTCAAGCATAATGTAGAGACCTCGATTCTACGCGTTCAGGACGACTCTTAGGTCCAACTGACAGGCGTACTTAAACGTGCGCCTTTGATTTAGAGAATCAAATTTTGAGAATTATTGAGAATTAAATGATTTTAAAATTATGAGAAGTATTGATAATAGGTTGTAAATTTAGAGATGGCGGTAAGAAGTAAGAGCCCCTCCTAATTATCAAATGAAGAAGCACGTAAATCCAGAAATTTGGATGGAAAAAGAAATCCACAAATTTGGATGGAAGAAGAAATCCATAAATTTGGATGGAAAATGAAATCCACAAATTTGGATGGAAGAAGAAATCCCCAAATTTAGATAGAAAAAGAAATCCACAAATTACGATGCAAAAAGTTCGCTGCTGAGGCATAAAAAGACGAAGATATTTTACAACACTTTCCGCTTATGAGGCGTTTCATATTTTACCTATTTCAGTTCTTTATCTTATTGAGATAGCTTGCACTTTCTTTTTCTGAAGCAACTTGATAATTTTGGAAACAACTGAGATATCAATCGCTATCTTTCGGAGACTTTTCGCAACCTAAACAACTCCATTTCTAACTTTGATAACGTTAGTTGTCGACAGGAAAACAAAAAACTTGTTACCTAGTTCTCTCTTGAAGACCATCATGACTAATACATAGTGTTCCATAACTAAGAAGCAGCAACATGAAGTCTTACGATTGTTCTTAGAGAAAAAATGAAGTGAACAAAAAGGTCCTAGTTTAGACGTAGAGAATTACAAAGACAGGTCTCTTGAATCTATCATATCAAGGCTTCACTATAACAAGTAGTCAAGCGAACGTCTTTAATTACTTGTTTCTTTTTGAGCATGTCAACTCAACTGTAGAAAATAGGGCGAAGGGGAGAACATACACCAGAATGAGGATGAAAGATACGCAGAGCACAATACATGATAATGTTATCAGATATAGAAATTTCTTCAACATACCACTAAGATTAAGATGCCCATTTAAGAGCAAGCTTTGGAAGATAGAAAACAATTTTTCTAATGTCGAAAAACACTAGAAACACATGTTTAATACATAAGCTGGGTCTATTTTATTACAAAACGAAACATAACACGGGGAGCGATCCATGGGATTTTTTTCTTGGATATTAAGAGTAGGAACAAAACCAGTCTCACAGTCAAGAAACCAATCACAGAGAACAAATGATGTCTCTGCCGGGTGCCATAATCCATTACATGAAATCTTTTCTTTTTGCTGACATTCCATCAGATGGACTGTGACAACTGATGCAGAGACCAATGTCTCAAAATTACACGGGACGATGAATTAATACTGAAGGAAACTGATATTCTTTTAGACGTTTGCTTTATGTACAATCAAGATAATGATGAGACAACAACCCTTGGATGTACAGTGCATATATTAGAAATTCTTTACCTTCAACATTGATGCTTTTTCCGGACTGTGGTTGTCTTTTGTTCCTTGAGGAGGCATTTTTAATTATTTCTGCGTATTCGTTTTCACTGATGTTGCCAGAGAATGTACGATCACTAAAATGCTCCAGAAGGTGTGGGATCACCGACACTGCTATGTAGATTGTGTTCACTGACACCACACCTGAGGATGTTACTTGTCCGTGTTACTTTTTACAAGCTCTGAAACTGCCTTAGAGGTAAAGTCCTCTACCTCTCTTGAAAGGCTGGAGGCACCAACAGTAACCCAAGAGAAATATGCACTTATAGAGAACGAAAAAATGTGTGTGAAAGTACAGTCGCAAAGGATGTGCGTTCAACAGTTCTGCTCCAGTGAGAACTGTTCTAAGCGACTCACCGAAGCCGCCGAGTTCCTTATCAGATAACAATCAAAGGCACTCGCTATCACTAGCATCGAGGGCGACGATGGTGCAAGCATTAAATGATGAAATGCTAAGAACACTGAGCCACTTCAAACACTTTATTGCTTTCTCATACCTCTCGTAATGCGGCAGATATACTTCATGCCCTTACTAAGATCTCAACTTTATGAAACTCGAAAATCAATATACAGCTCGATAACACTAGAAACTAACTTCGAGATGATCTACCTCCGTGTTACTTTTTAAAAGCTCCTGAGTTACTCAATTCTTGATTTATATGAGTAGTTTTCATGCAATTCTATAACAATTTTATGACAATACTTTCACTAGAGCAAGTTGTGATAACATTTTCGCTTACTCTAAAGTCACTATAAAGAAACTCTTACACTTTACTCAAAGACTTATCAATGGCTAGTATGATACTTGTCAATATAACATTTATTAGTATCACAACTGTTAGGCTTGATAAATTTCATGCACTCACTGTGCATCAACATGATAGAAAATGTGACTTAGTTAATCACGTAAGCTAATTATGTTCAGGTGACACGGTCTTTTACATTTTACAATCGTCTGATTTTTTTTTACATGGTGCGCCAAATGATCTGACACATTAGTTAGACTAGTTTAAACAAAATGAATTAAACAACAAAAATGTGTAGTATTTTTGAAATGTCGGTATGATGTTCTTTTATTTTATTTTCGTTTAAGTTGCCAACATGAATTGGTAGGGCAAGCATCACGCTTTCAATTTGGAAACATTTATCAAGCACAACAAATCGGTGACGGCAACATGAATAGCGTTCACTGGGCATTTCAGGCTTCGTAGACATTATCCACCAACTCGAAACACGATCTTGTGATGGATTACTAACTTCAGAGCTGGCAGATCAGCGGATCAACTGACCGACCTCGGATCACCTGATCCCGGGAAAATATGGTAGCGGTTTAGAGTATCAGTTCAACAGGCTATGCTGAGTTCAACTCAAAACTGTATCAGATCTTCTTGCCTCACCTTGGTGACGTTCCGGGAGGCCAATGATAATAGTTGATAAAGAAAATGGCAAATTTTTAAATAGCATTACCATAGTGCATTCTTATAAGTAAATTCGACTACTATGTATACCAGTAGTTCAGATTTAGTCTCTTAAGTTAGAATGACTTTAATGGTAAGCAGATATCTTGAAAACATACTGGCGATATGACAATTCTCCACTTGATTTATCCTAAATTCATACTATTATAAGCTTCACCGACTAAAGAAAATGTAAAAATAATTAATTGAATGAAAATTCAAAATACTAGTAAGATTTAATTCTAACGCGTAATGTATATGAGACATGTGGTTTTCCATGACCAATTGAGTTCATTGTGGGATCGTAATAGAGGCAGCTTAATTACGTTCGTAATTTATTTTGATGGAATAGATATCTTTAGCTGACATAGACTTGTATGAAATATTTATTAGTACATCACATCAATACGAACCCGTAACCGTTGTCAATTGATACCATATTTAAAAAAGAGAGGAACAAACACTTTATTTTCTATCAGATATAAATAAATACAAGATAACCACAACATATTTTTGAACGGCTATAACCTATTAACTCTTGTACGTATAAGAATGAAACAAAACTATCTGAAAAAGAATGGTCGTAAGTTTCATTCAATTGCATTCTGCGTTCAAAATATTCACCTTCATAGTGAATAAATTTGTTAATACGGGCGTAACATCTAAGGAGGCTATAATATATCTCACAATTGCTTTTTGTTCTGCTATGGAAGAAGGTTTGGCTCAACAAACTCCTAAAAAAACACGAGAAAAAATCTAAAAATGACAAGTCTCTTAGTATCTAGCAGACCATAGAAAATCAGTAATAATTTGTTACATACACCCTTGACTTCAGGTAGCCCCATAAGAAGAAATCGCATGGGGTCAAATCTGGAGAACGAAGGGGCCAAGGAATGTTACCAAATCGTGAAATCAAAGGATTTGGAAAGCACTCATTTAACAATGTCATCGTTTCTCTTGCTGTATGGGCCGTGGCTCCATCCTGTTGAAACCACGTATTGCGTAGGCCATGTCTTTCAATTTCAGGAATTAGAAATTCGCTAATCATAGTTCGGTATCTTTCACCATTAACTGTTACTGTTGCACCATCATTATTCTCAAAAAAGTATGGGCCAATCACATTGGAAGCAGTTATCCCGCACCACACCGTTACACGAAGAGAATGCAGCGGCCTTTCTTGAATTTCTCTTGGATTTTCATCGCACCAAATTCTATTATGTCTATTTACATGGCCAGATAAGTGAAAGTGAGCTTCGTCAGAGAAGATAATGGTTTCGATGAAAGAGGCATCCTCACACAAACGGATAAAAGATTCGAAATAATTAACACGACTGTGATAATCATTAGGGAATAACTGTTGGGTTAATTTAATTTTGTAAGGATATAACTTCAAGTCTTTTTTAAGAATGCGGTGTAATGTCGATCAGGAAATGGATAACTGAGTTGAACGTTTTCTGATGGAGGCTTTAGGATTATCTGTAACACTTGCAGAAACTCGCTCGATTACAGTTTCAGTTCGAGTTGATTTTAATCTTCCAGATCGTTGTTTTTCATTAACATTTCCAGTGTCCGTAAATTTTCGATACAGCGATTTAATTGTGTTCTTCGAAGGACTGGTTGTTGTTCTGAAATAATTTCTGTAATCACGTTGCACTTCTGTTGTTGACATTGTCCGTGTGTAGATTTGCAAAATTCTTATTCTTTCTTCTTTGCTGTATGGAGACATGATGAAAATTAAGGGTTTGCAATGAAGCAAAAATCAAATGTCAAGCTGGTTTGTAAATAGGATACCAAGTATCCTATTGTGCCATAAAAAGGGTTTTCTTTCGAATAAAACAAGTTTCAATATCTTAGCGTTAATAGTTTTGGGTTTATTAGCAAATCAAAAGGGTCAGTTTAGGACAGCAATTAATAATTCAGCCTATATATAGGGTGTCCTATATATAGGCTGAATTATTAATTGCTGTCCTATGATGACGAATTCTTGATAAATAAGTTATCAAAATGGAACAGAACGTAGGTGGATAAGCTATGTATGCTGGATACTGGATGAAACTTCAGGATTTCTCTTTCAGATGATTTCATTTCATCATTCTGCTTGCGATAGTTAGTAAGTTGAAGCTATCAAAAAATAGTGTTGTGATCACCCTACCCTGTACCATACATATGCTTTGGATTTTCGATTCATAATGCTAACATGTCGACACCAATGATAATGCTCCCGGCGACTGTTACCGTCGTTCTGAGTTGCGACTTGAGAAAGAGGCTCGTATAGAGATGAGCTGGAAATAGTCAGTTCGTCAGTCAGCCTTCCCGCCCCCTGCGTCACAAACAGGAGAAATTTGAGTACTTCGTGAATATTATTCAAAACCAAAGACGTATTCCATTGGAACAATCAATTGGCTAACTATTTCAATAAATTTTTGCCATCTAAAGAAAGCTAAGTCTTGACATGCAAGGAAACCTAATTTTTGGCATATAAAGAAAACTAAAACGAAGGATGCAGAAGAAGGTAGATGTGTCGCCATGCAATGTTAACTATTGAGGTTACTTGTAAAAAAGTGAGGATGCCTAAAGCACACGCAAAATGTGTGAACACGAAAAATAACTTATCTTAAACACTAAGACAGCATTCTGTACTAAATGAAACACAGGGTATCACTTGTACAAAAGTCATTGGTGCACAAAACTATCTGAACACCTTATTCAGCTATGACTACAATAATTTATTATTGCAGCGCATTAAAGAGATCAAAAACAACAAACAACAAATTCCAATTAAAACAGTATCTTTTCAGGGGAGATCGATGCATTGACCACTGTTATAATGACATTGGGAGTGCTGCCTGTCGGGATTTGTACTGATTTGAAATCATAACTTAGATAATACTATGAAAATAAAATTTTTATTTTTAATACTCAAGTACATAAAATTTACATTGATTTAGCTAAAACTAATGTTTAAATCAATATGTTTTAATATCGCAGCCCAACATATTTGAAGCAGAAAATTTGGCCACCTAAATGATGCATACCTATTTAAATTTTAATCACTAATATAAAAACTTTTTAAAGTTAGTTGGTGCATTATGCTTGATACTGAAATTTGCTACATTTATCATTGCGTAATTTTAGGTAACATATACAATGTAAATCGAGTTACAGAACCATGGCTTACGAAATATATTTTTCCGGTAGTATGGAAAAGTTTTTCGATTCATGAGTTGGGGCTCCGGAGAAACAATAACAAAAGAAAAAGTAATCAAATGTTTACAAAAGATGTAAACATAAAGATGAAAAAGGAGATTAAGCGGCTCAAGACAGAGGTTGTCTCATTCAGGAGAGAGTTGGAGGACGAAAGGAAGCTGAGAGGAGAATAAAAGGGAGAAAATGCAAGGAGGAAAAGGAAGATGGATGGTGATGTAAATGATGGTGCCAGGAGCGTAAGTGAGAAAGATGAACGGAGTAGAGTAAATGAGAAGATGAATGGTCATTGGGCCATTCATATTCTTTGAAATGTTTTATGATAGAAGTTTTGGCAGCCAACTCTTGTTTGCCGTCAGATGTAAGGTACTAAGTGTAAATAGGCGTACATGGAGGTGGAATCAGGGGAATACAAGGTTATGTGTGCAGTTTAACCGAGGAGTAGAGGAAACAGTTGAACATCTAGTCTTAGAATGTAGTAAATATGAACATGAGCGAGAGAGCCTCATGAATGTGGTCCATGAGCAGTATGGAGAGAACAAGTAGAATGCAAGGTGTGTTGAAGAGGACTCTGCTATGAGATATCTTGTACGGCTGGTTGAGGAATGTAACATGACTGCTGAGGATGCAATGAAAGATTTCTTGTGTATGCATGGAATAAGTGACAGTGCTGTTGAATAGTCATTTTTTTCAATGTGACTACCTGCTAACCAGGTGGGGCTGTTAATGACAAGCTGGATCTCCCAGTGATGCCTTCACTTGGCTGGTTTATTTGCAATGAATGACTCAGGGTGGCCTTACAGGAATTACTTTAGACAACCTTAGGTCACAGGAGAAAAACTCTGGGATGCCATCCTATTGCATGCCTGTGTATTAGAGAGAATTGAAGGCCATTACAAAGGCCCCAGCCAAATGCTGGCCCTCAAATCTAAGTCTAAGTCTAAGTCTAAGGGCAGAAGTAGGTGGAAGGAAGAAGAATGAGATCAGTGTAATTAATGACTGAGGTGAATAGAATAGAATAAATGAGAAAATAAATGGTCCTTGGATAAAAGTGGGTGGAAGAAAGATATATGAGATGAATGTGATGAAAGGTGAGCATGATACAAAGAGAAAAATGCAATGGGGGTGAGATCAGTAATTCAAATATGTGAAGAAAGCATGGTGAAGAATGTCAATAGATATGTAAGAATGACTGGAAGTAGTGGGTGTACAAGTTTGAAAGGAAAAGGAATAAAAGAAATTTGTTTGCATGCTGAAAAGGTAATTGGTGACATGGATAAAGACATTGTGACAGTACAAGGAGGTGAGAATGGATTACTGAAGAATGGAAGGGAAGAGACAGTGAATGCAATTATGAAAGTGGTGAAAAGAGCCAAAAAGAAGAATGTGAAAGTGGTTGTTACAAGTTTGTTGAGGAGACCGGCATGTACCTAATGAGTATGAATGGTTGTGCAACAAGGTAAATAAGTAGATAGATTTGTTTTTGGTAAGTGAAATAATTGAAAGAAAGAGGAAGGAAATAAAAAGGTATATTTTAAATTTTTGGATATTAAGGAGGCATATGATACAGTAGATTGTAGGAGGTTGCTAGACGTGCTAGGAAAAATTGGTATTAGCGAGAAGATAGTGAACATTGGGAAAAGTTTGTATGAGAATACAAATGCAGTATACTGGCTTGGAGATTTGGTGATGGGACAGGTGAGAAGTGTAAGGAGAATGAGACAGGGGTGTACCCTGTTTCCCTTACTGTTTGACCTATACACAGAAAAATTAGCAGTCTGCCTGAGAATGAGTGGTTTTGGACTGAAAGTTGGAGAGGAGAAACTGAGCTGTTTGCTGTATGCTGATGACATTGTTGTGGTTAGTGAATAAGAGCAGGAACTGCAAAGGATGTTGGAGATTGTGGATGAATACAGTAGAGATTTCAATGTAATCTTTGGAGGAGACAAAAGTAAAGTCATGGTGATAAATGATGATGAAACTGAAAGAGATAGAGAGTGAAATATTGGAGAAGTTAAGATAGGCAGAATTAAAGAATATAAGTACCTGGGATGTATGTTGAGTGAAGATGGATATGCTAGAGCAAAAGATGAGAAAGTGGCAAAAGCTATGCAGTGGTAGGGAAGACTAAGCATTGTGGCCAAATATAGAGCAAATAAATATGAATGTGTCAGAGGAATTTGGAAATATGTTGTGGTACCTAGCATAATGTTTGTGGCATGAATGTTATGGCATGGAATGAAGGAGACCTTGAAAAGTTGGAGGTAATGCAGGATGGTATTTGGCCTTAGGCACCCCAAAATGGATGGCTGTAGTAGCTATTTGAGGAGATGTAGGATGGAGTCTGTATTCTGAAAGAATGGCAAAAGCTGCGTTGAATTATAAGGTGAGAATTGAGCAAATGGAGAATAAAAGGTGGTTGAACAAATCTTTGAATGGAATCTGAGCAAAAGTCTTTGGCAGAAAATTTGGTGGGGGCTTGCAAGAAAACTGAAAATTCAGAAGACTGTTCATGTTAGAATTGGAAGACCTATAGATGATTGGTTATTGAGAAATCATGGAGGTAAAAGACTGGAGTGGGATTGCAATAAGTGGAAGAAAGAAATTGAAAAACTAACAAAAGAGCATGGTCTGAAGAAATAGAAGTGTAGTATAAATGGGAAAACTACTTTAATTTGGTATGCCAGTAAGAATCTACCAAGGATTGAAATGTTTTATGATGGAATTTTTGGCAGCCAGCCAACTCTTGTGTGTCATCAGATGTAAGGCATTAAGTGTGAATAGGTATATATGGAGGTGGAATGAGGGGACTACAAGGTTATGTCTTAAGTGTAACAGAGGAGTAGAGGAAACAGTTGAACATCTGGTCTTGGAATGTAGTAAGTATGAACATGAGCATGAGAGCCTCATGGATATGATCCATGAGGAGTAAGGAGAGAACCAGTGGAATGCCAGGTGTGTTAAAGAGGACTCTAGTATGAGATATCTTGTAGGGCTGAATGAGGAATGTAACATGACTTATGGATACAATGAAAAATTTCTTACTGCATGCATGGAATAAGCAACATTGATGTTGAATAGTCAGTTTCCTTGACTAGAATGTAACTACCTGCTAAGCATGTGGAGCTGTTTATGACAAGCTGGATCTCCCAGTGATGCCCTTGCTTGGCTGGTTCTTTTGCATTGAATGACTCAGGGTGGCCTGTGAACAATTATTTTATACGACCCTGGCTCACAGGAGAAAAACTCTGGGATACCACCCTGTTGTATGTGCATGTATTAGAATGAATTGAAGGCCGTTTCAAAGGCCCCAGCCAAACGCTGGTGCTCAAATCTAAGTCTAAGTCAATCGTTGTAATACCGTCATCAAAAGCATTTACATTACCTTTCTAGGTGTATTCTAGAAACACAAATCAATCACTAGTATTTGATATATGTTCAATGATGTCAAAATGGGAGGTCCTATTCACTGATTTGTAGTGATAAAGTTAAAGAATTAATTTTCTTATTGAATTCTTTCAGGCCTTGCTACTGAGTGGTAACTTATCTTGGCTGCTGATGATAGGTCCCTGTTTTTGAGTGTACAAATCCACACGCAGCCCTTGAAGTGTCCATGCTTGTGGAGGGGGGACCAGGTAGGCTGACTGACTTGAACTGTTTCCTCAAACTTCCAGATCATCACATGGGCTCATAGGAGCCTTCATCTCAAGCCAAAGGATAAACAGAAAGAAGAGTGTGATTATTTTATAAATAGATTAGATATTACTTTCAGCTGTGAGATTAGGTAAGTTTAGTTGTTGACTCAGTAGGGTAAAGGATATTGTGAGGTGCCAGTTTTTTTATAGCCTTGAGTTAAGAATCGTAGCATTATGGTTCCACATATTATACAGCATGTTTGGCCAAGCCTTTTACAGTCTATTTAAAACTGGTGTAGGTGTTACTATTTATTTGTTTTGCAACTTTTACAGGTTCACATGTTAAGGCTGGTTTCACAGAATACCTTTAAACTTAACAGAATGCTATAGGCTGTCAAGTTTTTAGTAGAAATTCTATGTGCAAAACATCATTCCTACACTAGGCTTGATACTTAACAATTAACTAAACTTTAACTACTTCTGATGAACTCTGATGGTAATGAAAAATATAAACATTGCGTAAACAGTAGATATATTTCTCTTCAGATGTTGTAAAGTATTTCTTAATTTGTTAAATGCTGTTGTTTTCTGCTCCATTCTCATCAAGGTTACAGTCTTTTAGTATATTCTAATGCGAATTTTTGAAACAATGTTTCAAAAAAGTTTTAGGAGGTAAATATTTTCAATAGTAGAGTCTCATAGAAATTTAGTAAATAAAAATGAAAGAAACTTTATTTCCAATCAAGTACATAATGCAGGTGCATTGGATTTTTGATTTTAAATGTTAACATCTTAGGAGTAGTGATGATGCTCTATGCCACTATAATGTAAGCTCGAGATACGAGAAAAGTATGAGCGAAAAATTCTGCTCTAAATACGATAATTGGCTCGTGTTACGAGCTATGAGACGTGACGCCCGCGGCCCACCAGGCTGCTCAGTGTTCCTAGTTCTCATAGCATGAGGATCTATGCGTTTGTGCGCTTGTGATTTCATTTTTTTGCATATAACGTAAAAATAATTATTCCACAATGCCTCCCAAGAAGAGTGTTGCATCAGATAGTGCTGCCAAAAAAAGAAGCCATGACCGTTAAAATTAAAAAAAAAATCATTGATAAACATGAGAGTGGTGTTAGAGTAACGGAACTTTCGAATACTTATGGCTGTCCAACATCGACGATATGCATCATTCTGAAGAAGGAGGAAGAAATTAAGAGACATGATGTGGCCAAAGGAGTTACCGTGACTTCCAAGCACCGTCCAAAACTCCTTGAAGATGTTGAGAAGCTGTTGTTGGTGTGGATTAACGAGAAACAATTAAAAGGCAATTTGGTATCAGAAACTATAATTTGCGCTAAGGCTAAGATGTTAGACTATGTATACAGTTATATTATTTACCAGTGTTATTTAGTGAAGGTAAACTACAGTATATTTTATTGATCAGTGTTATTTGCTACGAAAATTGATTTTTATATTGATATTTTTGGGATGCGGAACGGATTAACTGAATTTCCATTATTTTCAATGGGGAAAATTTGTTCGAGATGCACGAAATTCGCTATACCAGCTCAGGACTGGAACGAATGAAACTCGTATCTCGAGGTTCCACAGTATTCTCATCCTCTGTGCTGCAACTTAATATAGAGGCTCATAGGGGTGCTTTGAAGATCTTGATGAGGGTTTAGTTCTACTTTGAGCATACAGTATTGCCGCCTGCTGGACAAATTTCTCTTCTGTCAATGATCGGGTAGGTAGAGACCAAACAAACAAACTGTATTTCCAATCGAGTACACAGTACATATACATTAGTACATTGGTTTTTTAAATTCTTAAGGTTAACATTCTAAGAGTAGGGGTGATGGTGAAACTCCATGCGACGAAATCCCGGGAGGTTGATGGGCGAAGGGGTTGAGTGCTTCGCCGGTTGAGTGCACGGCGTGACGTTCGAGAAACAACTCGTGTCCATGGCAGGGTTCGAACCTGCAGTCTTTCTGCATGAAGCAGAGACCTGATACACAACACAGGCCGTAGACCACTCGACCACGGTGGCTACCGACATGAAACTCTGGTCTTCGCGCATCACACGCGGGGATGCACACCATTCAACCACTGAGGCGGCAAGTGATGATATGAGAAGATAAATGAACATTCATAGGATCAATGAACTTGAATTTTAATGGACCAGTGTTTTATTTATATGAACATGTGTAGAAAAGTAATGTACAAGTTAGTTTTATTTACTGTTACAACAAATAACTTTTTAAACATTTTGTGAAGGTGTTTAGTTTTCAAAGTTCTCCTCATTTTAATACTTGTGTTTATGTTTTATTTGTCTAGATTTATGATTGACATTTTTAATTAATATTTTATGAGATTAAATAAAAGCAACTATGATCTCATTAGAAGCGTACTACAGCATGGTTCAAATAAAATACAACTTTAAATATATCAATGAGATATATATACAAGAATGGTTGATACTCTTCTTGGAACAAAATTTCATAGTTTCACTTCTATAGATAACTTTTTGAGAGAACTAAATAGTGTACTTTCTAATCATTGTTCATGATTACCTGGATTGTTTTTGAGTTTTTTGGAAGAAACTTGTACCTGGAAAGTCATGGTATGAGTGGAGGTTTGTTTCTACTGATACATTATTGCAATGGTAGGATTAGGTGAAAATTTAGTGGGTTATATTTTGTTAAGCTAATTTAGAGTTATTTTGAAGTTTGAAAGATAGCTAATGTTCATTATATCAAATTTGTGGTGTATTAGCTTTTATTTGCGGCTCAAAAATAATGTAGCTGTATGAGAAACCCTGGTCCTTAAATTTAAAGAATATTTTTGTTTTGCATGGACATCAGATTGGCCACATTATTGGGCGTGCTTGAATCAAGATATAATTAAGCAATTTTTGTCAACATTACATGATTCAAAGTTGGGTGAGAAATATTAGACTATTTACAATATCATCAATAGAATTGTTCTTTGAGTTCTTGAATATGTAAAATTAATTTATGAGCATAGAACTGTTATTCTTTTGATATGCAGTATTCTTGTAGTATGAAACGCTACTAGTATTTGATGGTTTAAATATGAAGGTGTTGCATGCCACAAAGGCATAGATGCTAAAAACAAATTTTGACTAATAGTCATGCAAAGTTTGAAAGATAAAGATTCCCATGAGAACTAATTATGTACATACATATTTATGTGTTCTTGGTCTCATTGGCTACAGAGTCGAAGAATCAAGCTCTGCTGTGGGATTTCGGTACCATAAAGAACGGATATTTTAGCTGGTGGCATCTTTGGCCTTGTGTGACGGAGTGCTTTATGTGAAAGTTCAACTATGATAGGTGTCTAAGTCATAAAGTGCTCATAAAAATTTAATGTGAATACTTCACTAGTTATCATGTTGCCAATAAAAATTTTAGTTGGTGATGTATATATTATAAGCAGGAACCAAAGGCAGAAACACAGGGTGTCTCAAAAAAAATGTACTCACCCTTTAACCGTTGCTAATATGCTGTCTTCTTTGTGTTGCAGGTGTGAGGTTCGAACCTCTGCGAACATGATTCTTTAATCTCATTTAATCATGTTCGCAAAGGTTCGAACCTCACACCTGCAACACAAAGAAGACAGCATGTTAGCAACGGTTAAAGGGTGAGTACATTTTTTTGAGACACCCTGTATTTAGTAAAGATACATGTCATAAACTTTCCTCGTCATTTTTTTGAAAACAACTCTACAGTTATTTGGCAGTTCTGGACCTAGTCTTGCTTCTTTCATCATCACTTAATATCTGAAAAAAAATCACCATGCTATTAAAATACCAAGTACAGTGGAACCTCGAAATACGAGTTTAATTCGTTGTATCACTGAGCTTGTATAGAGAATTTTTCGTGTCTAGAAAAACTTCACTTCTAAATGCAAATAAAAACAATGAAATCTCAAATGCACGGACTCGTAAATCCTCACGTTACGAGAGAACAAGGGACACTGATTTACAAGGGGTGAATCCAGGTCGAGGCGGATCTGGACACGCGCGTCATGTATACCAACAGCCTGGCTCGTTACGCGAGCCAATGATCGTATTTAGAGCAGAATTTTTTCGCTCATACTCTCCTCGTATCTTGAATTTCTTGTAAACAGAGCTGTTCATATCTAGAGCTTCCACTTTACTTTAATTTCAAAGGTGTATAATAGGAATTTCATGTGGAATTCTAGAATTACGTTTATATCATTTGAGGAATAACTATAAGCAATGCAGTGACTCATTGCCTATGTATTACTTAGGGTAATCTAATTTATATGATCAAAATATCCAATATGAGGTGAATAAGATTAAGTAATTCGTCATTGTAATTGTTTACCTCCTATAAGAAAGTATTCATCATGAAAATGCTGTTTTATTGCAGTGAAGTATGGAAGCAACAGTATTAATTTTTTATAGTCAATTGTTCATTTTCTTTTTTTTTGCAGTTAATCTTGGTAATTTTTTTAAGAAAAATTTGTAATGCACTAGTTTAGGTCTTTTATTCACAAGTGCTTTGAAACCAATGTGAAATTCTGTGTTAATTTTTGTAAAAAAATTAGATATATAAAAATGATCCATTTATTGATTGGAGTTTGTTCAAGATATTTAGGTAGTTTTTATAATGGTCACTAAAAGAAAAAGATTCTCTAAGTCTAATGAAGGTGGAGACTTCATACATGCATCTGATGCTATTGATGCTTGTAAAGTTAACAATTGCTTGAGTGAAAAAGTTATTTCTACCACTATGGAGATTCCCAAAGCTTCATCATCCTTAAATACTCACTCTGTACAAGCTGAACAAAATGATTCCCACCACAGTTCATCTACAAACTACACACATCCAAATGCACCAAAGACTCCTTTATTGGCCTGCTCAAAAGTTGAAATAGAAGTGGATGATTCTTTCACTTGTGACCCGTTGAACGACCCATTAAATTTTGAAGGTGAGGAACCAGAGACCATAGTTCCAGATGATGAACAAAATCCTGTGCATGGAAATAGTGAAGGTGTGTGTTCTCAGCTCTTTGATTTGAAAATTCAGTGCAAATCAGGAGTCATAATGAAGCTTTTAAAAACTGTCAGGATAAAATTAAGGGATTCTCAGACATCAGAACCAATGAAATTTGCTTGTGTGTTTGCTCTGGAAAGCATACTGAAAAATCTATTTATGCATTGTGAGGCTATTCATTTTGAGCATCAGTTCATTGAGTTTTCTATCAGCCTGCTGGAAGAGACTGCCAGCTTGCAAGAATTGGTGCCACAATGTCTGATGTCTGTCTTAACAAGGCCCATCAAGAAAGTATTACTACCTGTTTTGGAATTGTCAGAGATGATTAAAGAAGAACCAGAGAGCCCTTTCTCAGTTACAAATTCTGATAGGTTCAGAAAGTATAATACTCACCTCAAATCAAGTCCTATTGGAGAGATCTTGGTTAAAGAAGAAGAAACTGGAAGTTCCGCCGATGAGCTGCTTCTTCGAACAGCTGTCACTCCACTGCTTGATAGCATCAATAGTGTGTTCTCTCAGTTTTTTCCAAGTCTCTATGATGTTAACAATAGTGGTAAGCTTTCTGATAATTTAGAAACATCAAGTTTGTCATTGAATAATGGTAACACTTTGAATGAGCTGCAACTTGTGAATGGAAAAGGATCTAACAGTACAGTTCAAATTAATGGTGAAGGCAAGAAAATCAAGAGAGCCCAGACTGCTAGGAAATCATGTGGAAAATTGGTAAGTAGATTTTATAGCCTTTTCTGATTTAAACTACTTGAAAATTGGTATGTACATTTCTTGGTGTTTACCATCCTCGACTCATAGAAGGGTATTTAGCCGATTGGTAAGTCAGTTTTCTGAACCTTTTCAATGTATCCAACCTTTCATTGTTCTGTATAGCTTGAAAATTCCATCATTTTTACAGTTTTTCATTTTCTACTTTATCTGATGGTTTATGCTTTTTAGTGCTACAGTTTCTCATCAACATCAAAATTTTATGTGTAACTTGCTGTAGCTGTAAAAATTATACAAAGATACTGATGAAAATAATGGAATAACAGTGTTCCCTTGCTACTTCACGGTTCGTTTATTGCGGACTCGACATTTCGCGGGTTTTCAAAAAAATAGAAATGTAAAATATTTATCGTGGTATTTTGATTGTTTCATGGGTTTTTGCTGTATTCGTTCTGCCCATATGTAGAACGTGTTGAATAGCAATGTATATATTTGATGAATTTTGCATTAAAAATCAAAAAATGTATAAAAATATATTAAAAATATTAATTCTAACACTAAAAAGATATTTAAATTATAAACAATTACGAGTAACAGTAAATAGCGTGCTTACTGAGCGGATGAATACACCAAAAACAAAAAGTAAGATTTGCGCAGCGGCCGCTTGAGACGCTACTTACCTACGTGAGAGTGTAAACAACAGACAATTGGTTGACTGATGGAAAGCGACCAACCAGAGAATGCTGTTCTGTATCCCATTCGCTGATTGGCGTAGTAACCGTCGCATCTTGTTTTCTTCCATTCGAGCGAAGCTTACCCTCACTGCTCTTCTACTTTACGTTAGCAACGAACTATTGAACAAATGGAAGCGTAGTATGATTAGGAAAACTACTTTAGCTTGGTATGTCAGTTAGAATGTACCAAGGATTGAAATGTTTTATGATGGAAATTTTGGCAGCCAACTCTTGTTTGCTGTGAGATGTAAGGCATTAAGTGTGAATAGGCATACATGAAGGTGGAATGAGGGGAATACAAGGTTATGTTTGCAGTATAACAGAGGAGTAGAGGAAACAATTGAACATTTAGTCTTGGAATGTAGTAAATATGAGCATGAGCATGAGCGAGAGAGTTTCTTGGAAGTGGTTCGTGAGCAGTATGAAGAGAACCAGTGTTCACTCATACACTCCTCATAGGAGTGTATGAGGAATGAAACATAACTGTTGTGGATGCAGTGAAAAATTTCGTAGTGTATGCATGGAATAAGAGACAGTGATGTTGAATAGTCAATTTCTTGGACTAGAATGTGACTCCCTGCTAAGAATGAGAGCTATTTATGACGAGCTAAATTTCCCAGTGATGCCCTCACGTGGCTGGTTTCTTTGCACTGAAGGACTCAGGGTGGCCCTTGAGAAATTAGTTTAGACGACCCTGGCTCACAAAGAGAAAAACTCTGGGATACCACCCTGTTGTATGTGTGTGTATTAGAGGGAATTAAAGGCCATTACAAAGGCTCCAGCCAAACGCTGGCTCTTAAATCTAAGTCCAAGTCTATCGTGTGTTCGTAGTTATGAAATGATATACTGTTATTTTGTGCCTGAGATTAAAATAAATATAGCGTCTGTACATCGCGCATTTTCACTTATTACCGGTGGTCCTAGAATGTAACACCCGCAAAAAATGAGGGATCACTGTATTGTACTTTTGATAAATGTAGGAGTTTTATTCAGATTATTGCTGAGCACAAGCTACTTTGAGAATTGTACAGACTATTTTCTGCCTTTTGGAATATTTTTTACTGAATGAAGTTTTTTATAAGTCAAAATGGATGAAAGATTTTTTCAAACATTTTGATTTCTCATTGTGCAGCATCCCACTATCCAGGCGGTGAGCCTTGAGGATGAGTCTTCACGCACCAAAGTTCATGATGATTCAAGTAGTCAGCCTGGGTGAGTTACCCTGAATACTGGCTTATCTGAGCCCAGAAGTGGGCCAAAACTTGAAATTAATTTAGTGACAGTGGAGGCATTCAAATGTTTTATTATTAAGAAACTCATTTTATTTTATCAGTATTTCCTTATTTTTTACTGCACTTGTAATTCATCGTTTATATTAGGGTGAAATTATTGAATGTGGGTTATATTATTTGACTATTATTGACTTGTAGAAAACATAAGTTGATGAAATTATTGCACATTTTATGTAGATGAGTTTTGTATTTGAAATTTTAAAAATTCAACAGTCTTTCAAATTACTGAAAATAAACTTGCAGCTTTTCAACTTATGCCCAGTTAACACTACAACTTTTTCAGAAAAAGCAATGACGAGTCTAGCATAAGCAGTGCAACTCTCAGTGACACCAGAAGCTGCAGTTTCGTTGGCTGCTCAAGCCAAGTCTTAAGAGAAGACCCACACGACCTCTGCGTTGCCCATGCTTCCTGTACGGAGAGCTTAAATTTCACTCCCTGCTTGCAGTGTCAGGAGCTGGCTGCTAAAGTGGCATCCTCTCAACAGTCCTTGTGGAAGAACATTTTTACTTTTCGTTTTGATCAGTTCAAGTGCTACAGAAAAACCAAGGGTTTCAAGTTTGATATGGCTTATGCAAGTGAAGCCATTAAATATTTTTTTGAAATTTTTGATTCTGCTCTTCATTTTGATGATTTGCCATTCAAGCTGAGACTTAGTGAGTTAATTTTTAGAAATTTGTTTACCAAAGCTGGTGAACATCAAAATCAACCCTTCTGTCCATCATTATTTAATCCACATGGAAATGATAACAGTTCAACACCCATTACTTCCTCTTATCATCACACGCAGGTTAGTTCTCCATCTTTTTCTTCTGGTTAGCTGGTGGCTTCTTTTGAAAAAGGTGATAAAAATTTTATGTTAATTCTGCATAACAAGATTTTACTCAGTGGCATTATTCTGAGTTGAGCTTTTTTCTTCTAGTTTGAACCTCTTTACCAGGTAGGAAAGCATCTACTTGAGAAATGATGGTGTACAGGTAATATCTAATATGCATTAGCTCATATATATGATACCATATTATATTCAGGTTGACTGAGTATCACTAGACTGTGTCATATATTTTGACAATTTGTTGGTAATTGTCATCGATTGTCACATTTTTATTAAAAAATGATTTACCATGGTGCAATGCTGAATTTAGACTATGGGCTAAATGGGAAGGCCTGGTAAAAGACTGGCCATTATTGCCTCTGAAGAAATGTTCACTGTATGGCAAGGTGAACTAATGCTCGTCTGCATTAGAAGCTATCAATAGTACACTTTATACTTTCTGCACCGCTTGTATTCCATTATTGAAAGTTCAGGTAGATCGGACTTTTATTTTACATCCAAGGAATACAAATTTATGCTAAAATGAACAATATTTTTTTCATTTAATTATTTACATCATTTTAATATCGAAGTATATACTTACATTTTAAGATTGTTTTTATGTTAGTGTGAGTATTTCTTACTTTATTATTCAACCTATTTCTTTTTGCTACCCACCTCTCCTAGTGTGTTGTAGTGTATGTTATTTATTGAATTTATTCATGATACATGTTAGTGTTTTTCTGCCATTATTTCATTCCTTAACGATTATTATTTCACTGCCACAGACACCTAATGGAGCTCCACTTTATTCTCATCTAAAGTACAAAAAGAATTGTGGGTCTCGAAGAAGAAGTAGAGACCATCTGTCCGGCGAAGTCATTCACAACGTGAGATGCATGAAGTGTAGTTCTGTAGTTCACATGTGATGTAATTTCAAGTGTCATAGGCTTGTGGGCATTTCTGTGAAGTGTTCTGAGCTGTAACTTCATGACTTTTCATATTTAAATGTTTTATATTTTATGTTTACCTATTTTTGTATGAGTATTCTGCATGCTGCCTACTCACTTGAAAAACTAATTTTTTGATTATTTAGTATGGCTGGGTTACTGTATAACTGATCTCTTGCATTTGTCCTCTTTACTTGTTTTTATCTTCATCTCATTACAAGTTCTCATTCATAACGATATAGTAGGATCTATTGTAGCGCTAGCAAACCCTTGATACTATTACGACTACATCATAACGATAACTTTGCTACCTCTTTTGCCAGCTGTAGATGAGTGGGCTACCAAATCTGAAAATTTATGTCCTGGTTTTATCACTTGTATTTATCAGGTTAATGCAGAAGTTGTTGCCGATTTTGAAGAAAAGAATTCAAAATTATCTAAATTGATATTTTCTATTGCTATTGCTGGTTTATAATATCATGAGTAATTGAAACCTCATTCTTTCAAACTATTAAGGAATCATTCATATTTTGCTGCATTATTTGCACCTATGTTCAACCCAACTAAAGAACATATCAGACATGCTCTACTCTACGAGTTTCATAGAGGTTTCAGTGCAAGTGCTGAAGCACAAAACGTTTAAAGTGCATATGGAAATGATGCTGTGATGGAGAGAACTTACAGATGATGGTTTTCTCGTTTTCATAAAGGAAATTTCAACTTGAAAGACGAGGTTAGAGGTGGTCGCCCAAAAAAGCTTGATTTGGAGTTGTTGGACGTCGCTGTTACTGAAAATTCGACAGCAACCTCGAGGGAACTGTCTAAGCAATTTGATGTAACCCATACAACCGTGGTACGCCAACTGAAACAAATGGGAAAGGTTTCAGTATTTGAAAAATGGGTTCCGCACGAACTGTCTCCTGAGAACCTGTGTCAATGTGTTTCTTGTTGCGAGCCCACACACAGCGCGACAGATCAAAACTCTCCTAGAAGAACTTGATTGGGAGGTTTAACCTCATTCAGCATATTCTCCCGACCTCGCCTCTTCTGATTATCAGTAATTTCGAAGATTACAGAACTATTTAAATGGCCTTAGGTTGACATCACGGGATTCGCATCAAAACCTAAAGAATTTTACAAACGAGGCATATACAGGGTGGCCTATAAGTAAGGTACCTTTTTAAAACTATTATAGCTATAAAACTACTAATGGTAAAGAGATTTGGTTAATTTAGAATGAATGAGGAAATTTCAAAGTTTTCTACCAGCGTATCAAGTCAACCGATAATCACATCATATTGAACAAAAAATTCATAAAATTCACCCCTCAAAATGAATCGCTGCACCCTGCATAAACTCGTTGACAGATGGAATCAGGTCTTAGAAGCCCAAGGATGTTATTGTTATGAATAAAATCTTAAAAAATAACTATTTTTTCATTCTCAAAATTGAGCTTACAAATCGGCAAAAACTTTTGCACTAACCTGATCATATTTTTTGGGGTTGTTGTTATTGTTGCCGTTAAATATGGTACAGTGGTGAGAGAGATATTTTTCGGGGTTTTCTCGTATTGGTGGTCCATTCCATCAATTACAAGTATAAATGTACAAATAAATTGAACAACTTTTAGTCACCGACATACTTTTATAATTTAAAAATGAGTGTATTTTTTGCAAATTTCTATTTTCATGTTTTTATGGCATGAGATTCCAATAATGACTGGTTCAGCTGAAACCTAAATATGTACCTATTCTTGGTCTCCCGCAGCTAATCATTATGTTACTTCTATGCTTAACAATATTCCGACTATTATACCTCAACAATATTCCCTGCTCCTTATGTTGCTTCTATACCTCAACAATATACCTTGATTCTCATGTTGCTTTCAGACCTCAACAATGTTACCTGTTTTCAGGTAATATCAAATGGCACGGATGCATCCAGCTCTGGTGTGGGTGGCCTCAGTCACAACAATTCAAACACAGCACAGTCGGACTTGACGGAGATGATGTCTGAGTTGCAAGATCCACCCATTAACCAGATTCTTCATGAGATACTGTCAAGAGACCCTGGTTTAGAGAACGAGGCTGCACCCGGGATCAATATACTGAGTCGCATGCTACTGTGCGACCCTCTGACTTGGGATACCAGCGTCATCATCTCTGCTGTGAAGGGCAAATTGGGTGTCTTCAAAGACTCCCAGTCCTGCAAGTGTATCATCAGGTCATTATTTTAATTCTAGTTTGCGCTGCTTTAACACGAAGTGGGTGTCTTCAAAGACTCCCAATCCTGCAAGTCTGTCATTACGTGTTTTAATTCTAGTTTGTGCTATTCTAACACAAAGAAGGTGTCTTCGAAGACTCCCAGTCCTGTAAGTGTGTCATCAGGTAAGTATTTTTATAATAGTTTGTGCTGCTTTGACTCAGGCACTTCCCCTTATAGGAGGATGGTATTCAACATTAGATTCTTGCTAGCAAAAAGTTATTATAGAGCAGGAAACAGAATTTTATTTACGGTCTTAAATTTCAGTTTACTTTAAAAGGTATGATTGTGTCCTCTGCTTTTATATATTTGGATTTCAGGTACAGAAAACTTAAACTTTGTTTGCCAAGGATTGAATATTTTGAATATAGTACAGTGAAATGTTGAGGAATTGCAGGAAATCTGTGAAAATTGTTATTGCATCTTGAACGTTTTTCCACTTTATAAAAAATACATTAAATCTTTACAATAAAGGGCAAATCTTTAGAAGGATGTATTTTAACTCTTCAATTCATTCTATGAGTCACTGAAAAAGTTACTCAGATTATGTTTTTCATTAAAAATGAATGAATGAATAAATGAATGAGTTTATTGCATACAAATCAGGCTACTCTATAAAATTTGATTGTATTTTTGTAACACAATTATTTAGCTTTATTTATTCTAAATTGGTAAGCTAAGTCATTTTGTTATTGTTTGTTATCAAGTCAAGTATTTAGTGAAAATTTGTAATTATGCTTGCCTTGAGTGTGATAGGAATATTTCTTCGTCTTTTTAGTTCTTGTCAGTCTCCTAACATAATTGTTCTTTTTTGTGAGGCACCTATGATGTGTAGAATAAAATACTTTATTTTTGAAATGTTCAAATCATTACAAAAAATTGGACTTGCTAACGTGCTTTCTGTTTGTTATTAATTTTTTGGCATTTTTGTCAAATTTACAAACACATTTATATAATATCAAAAATGTTTATATCATGCTAGTATAGTCACAAAATACTATCAAGATAGCATCTGTACCTTGATATATATAGTGAGTTGTACAAGTGTCAGTTGGTTTGAGAAAATCAACAGTGCATGTCGAGAAAGTACTGAGTCTATAAAGAATCAAATTCTAAAAAAAGTGAAATAACTAATCCCAAAATAACTACTGAATGAAATCCAATCAGTCTTTGGTAAAGCCATTCAATCCTCTTCAGGCTTGAAGAATGGTTGACATTAGTAAATACCTTTCTCAACTCTCTTATTCTGACACTCGTCAACTCTCTCTTCATCTAACACTCATCAACTCTCTCGTTATCTAACACTCATCAACTCTCTCTTCATCTAACACTCATCAACTCCCTCTTCATCTGACACTCATCAACTTTCTCTTTATCTAACACTCATCAACTCTCTCTTCATCTAACACTCATCAACTCTCTCGTTATCTAACACTCATCAACTCTCTCGTTATCTAACACTCATCAACTCTCTCGTTATCTAACACTCATCAACTCTCTCTTCATCTAACACTCATCAACTCTCTCTTCATCTAACACTCATCAACTCTCTCTTCATCTAACACTCATCAACTCTCTCTCCATCTAACACTCATCAACTCTCTCTTCATCTAACACTTATCAACTTTCTCTTCATCTAACACTCATCAAGTCTTTGTTCGTGTGGCAGTTTCGTGCGTGCGAGTCTGAGTCGTTCGTTCTCGGAGGCACAGCGTGAGGCTGAGACCTTCGTCACCCTGCATCCTCGTCTGGAGCTGGTGAGGAGCCTCGTTCTTCTGATGCCTCCAGAGTGACCTGCCTTGTCGTACTTTTTTGTAGGCCTAACGCTGATCAGCGTCCATTACAGTATAACTTGTAGATTTGTTTGTAAATTAACATCAATTCAATGATAAAGGAGCGCGAAGTAAGTTCTTGTTTCAGTTTGTCTGAGCTTATTTAAAGGGCTGATTTTGAAGTCATTTGCAAAAAATGTTAGTCCAACTAAATTCATTCAGAAGTTGTTTAAAGATATTCTCCAAGGTCAATTTTACGTCAGAGTTTTGTGGTGACATGATGTATGACAGCGTGTAGGGGTTCCAGATTGCTAAGTTATGCTAAAAATCTTCACAATTATTAAGGTCGTATTGTGTGTTCAGGTCTGATGCTCTTGCGTAGTAAACAATGAGACCTAGAAAGTAAGAGGACTGGGAAGTTTCTTTAGTGAGGACTATTCTCCTCTCACAAATAGGTTCAAAACCCCGTTTTCTTGATGTAGAGGTAAACCTCATTTTATAATAAGCTTTCTTTCAGTCATCAAGGTTCAATTGCTTTAATTGGTTGATTGAGTAAAAACTTTGAATTATCTCGCTGATATAAATGGAAAGTTCAGCTTTTAAAATCTTCATTTTTCAGTATATTTCTAAAATTTGATGGACAGTGCTAAATACAAGTCTTATGTTTAAATTTTCGTGCGAGTTTATGCTTTTCTAACCAAAAATTCAGCAATACATGATCGGCTGTTCAAAATCTTATTACTGGGGTCGATCAATTTTAATTTTTGCCATAGCTGAACAATTGTATCATTGATGGAACTAATCATGTGCTCGCATGGCATTGCCTTTCGGTAAAAATGTTCTATTTAAGGGAAGAAGTATCTTTTGATTCAATGCTCATCTCGTCGTGATCTTATATTAGAGGAATTTATGAGCCTGCCTTTGTATTCAGCAATGCTCATTATTGGCGACATCTTGTAGCCACAGAAATCAAGTGTACAAATTCAGAAAATTGTGTTAAAAATAGGCACATGAGACTAGTAGTCTGGCACTTGGGTAGGCATCTGTTCTGTTTTATTTATTCTGGTGATGAGTATGTATCTTTAAAATGCATACCAATATACCAATAAAATTGGTCTAAACTCAGTCAGGGTTGGTAGGCCAGTTTATGTATAACTATTATTACCACTACTGGTAGCCCAGTGTATACATCATTACTACTACTGGCAGCCCAGTGTATACATCATTACTACTACTGGCAGCCCAGTGTATACATCATTACTACTACTGGCAGCCCAGTGCATACATCATTACTACTACTGGCAGCCCAGTGTACATACACTACCACTACTGACAGCCTAGTGTATACATTACTACTACACCACTATTTGCAGCCTACTGTCCAGACCTTGTCAATGCAGCTTTGCAAGTGTGTGTCAGACACGTCCTGCTCAGTAAGTCAACGCTTTCGCAGGATCTGATCGTGGTTGCAGTGCTGGTGTTCTGGTTATATCTGAGTGCTGCCAAGCGTGACGTGATTCATTAGGGCTACGATCGTGTAGCCTTTTTCATCTTTTCAGGCGGTTTATGCTGTATTTTTCTGTGGTCTGTTTTTGGTGATCTGTTTTGGCTATAATATATATAACTAGTGTAATAACTAGTGTACCCAGCCGTAAAAAATGACGGTAGGGATTTAGTGACAATACTTCAGGGGTGCTCGCCAATGACCAGCATTTTCAATTCTTCTTCTTTCGTGCAAATCTTCTTGCGACATAGCTGTCCTTTTCACAAACCTTTCTTGTTCAATTCTTCTTCTTTCGTTCAAGTCTTCTTGCGATATGGTGGCTGTCTTTTCCGCAAATCTTTCCTTTTCTGGTCTCCTTTCTTCTAGTTCTTCCTGTGACATCGCAGCGTATACTTCAGTTTTTCTTGCACTATTCATCGTTCTTCTCCCTTCACTGCTTTCTTTCGACTAAGTTTGCTTCTTTAGACGCTTTTTACACGATCACGTTCTATCTTTGCTTCGCGTTCTTGGTATTTTTTGAGAGAGATAGCTCTCCTCTTGAGCTTAGCATCCATGGCTCGAACATTGGCCGTATCACTGGTACTTAGCTAAAATCTTTGCCTTCTTTTCCACTCACGTGCTAGTCTACGTTTCCTTCCTTCTGGTGTTTCTTCCATTGTTCGAATGAATTTTTCAGATTCAATTTTTATCCAAAAACACACATGTAGATGATACGTTAAATCCCCGTTCTACGATATTAAGGCCCTTCAGGAGCATCTTGCCGTTGAGAAAAGTTATATTCTGTTCATTATTTTGGGCTGCCAAAGATATTTGATGACTTCTTAATGAGGAAAACTTTTTTCCAGCAAATTGCTAAAGCAGAAGGGTAAGCGGAGCTCCTGGCACTTCCTGGCAAAACATATGCAAAAAAGCTTATGCACGACAGGATCGAAAACTCAATCAAAGAAACAGCAATTCATGTACCACGCTCAAAAGAGGGATATTATCAAATCAAATAGTACCGAGCTACTTATCTGAACGAATCGTTTTTTTAGAGACTCACGGTGTGTCCGTTGGATGAAGCAGTCGATTTAAAGGTGCTAGTTCAATAGCATAGTTTGAAGTAGAAACATGCAGTCCTAATATTAAATAGAAGAAGACTGTATCTATGTTACCATTTAAACGAATGTTTCCCTCATTTTGCAAGGGAACAAAAAATTGTAATGAACCAGGACTGGGTTCCGTATTATGACTACCTGCAGTGACCCAACCAGGGGCTTCCACTCCGAATATTTGTCCTTTACTCCGTGCGAAGTTTCAACTGCAAAGAAATTCAGCTGGAAAAATTCGCTAAATAGCTGATGTTCGATAGGATCAAAACGTCTAATGCAATATTTCAACTTTCGAGTATATATTCCAGAAACTATATATGCCATCGTAATTTAGGGATGAAATTTCATGATATATCATCTTGTTATATAGTAGACGAATTTTCTCCTATCTAAATCCTTAAGAGCGTGACAGAGACGGACAAGCAAGCAAGCAACAAACTGTGTATTATTATATAGTGGGAATATAGTGGGATGCACAGTTTGTTGTTTGCTTGCTTGCTTCATTGGTCCGTCTTTCTGTGACGCTCTTAAGGATTTAGATAGTTGAAAATTCGGTAGGGCTTGCATGTTTTGTAAGCATTGTATTGCGGATACCAAAGGCATATCCTTCAATGTGGAAACTTCTCCACAAAAGCCGCGTTTGCTGACAAATCAAGCGAAAAATTTCAGCAAAAAGCTCGTGAATTTTCACATGTAGGTCTACAAGTTAACGTAGACCAGACATTTTCCTAGAAAATTACCCAGTTTAGATTTGAGTAATTTGAAAACATTATAAAAATATATGCATTAAAGATTTATGAAGAATTATTGTTTTAAAGTAATTTTTTTCATTATTACATATAGAACTTCCATTCTGTATCTTATCTACAGATAACATGGCCTCTATAGCCCCCGCTGAAATTCCACGGTTTAAAAGTAATAAAATTAAGGATCTATCAAATAAAATACATTTTTCAGTTTTACCCGTGGTACTATCAGAACTTGAATATTTTTCATGAATATGTACCGAACTTCTATTCTGTATCTTATCTACCGATAACATGGCCGTGTAAGGGAAAGAAGCTAATAACGGAAAAAATAGTCCATTTTATATTGATGCGGTGCCTTTGGTATCCATAATACAGTGCTTATTATACAGGTATATCCGTTCTGATTTAAGTTCAATAATGTTTTTCAGTAAAAGATAGGAAATTATAATGGGATGAACACACAAAGGAGATACACTGTCAGTCATATGTATAAGTGGATGAGAACAAGGGTTCCAGTCGAACTAGAGAAAAAATCAATAATGTGGGCATTTTTATTGCACGTTATTCTACAATGGATGTTTCATAAGATGTTGATTATGATAATGTATTTTTTAATATTTAGCTTAACTTGAATCAGTTTACTGCTGTCTTGTTCGCACCAACATCATATCACAAAATTCACATACATTTTATTCCCATTTCTACAGGTAACTACACCTATCCTATTGGTTAGTGGCTCAGCTATTGTTTATTCATTGGCGTCTATTACAAGCGCATTTATTCATTGGTGTCTATTACAAGCACATTTATTCATTGGTGTCTATTAAAAGCACATTTATTCATTGGTATCCATTGCAAACACATTAATTCATTGGTATCCATTAGAAAGACATCAGTAATTCACACTGTTTATGTGCAGGCGTACGCGATGCAGGTGAGCGCTTTGCTGCGGCAGGGGCTAGAGGAGCAGGCGCTGCGGTGGTGTCAACGCTGCCTCGCTATCGTCTCCGATGCCTCCGTCATCAGGGACTTCATCCTCAGCCGTGACTCTAGGCCTGTCAGTTCCGTCTGGCCAGCTTCTTGTCTCTGCCAACTTGCAATATCTCGTTTCTATGTTTGTAATGTAATTTCATGTTAAAACATCGTGTTTAGATGTATATGATGGTGCTTCAGTTTAGAGCATCTTAGTTAGATGTTTCTCATAGCGCAACAACTTAGAGCATCTTGTTGTGGTATTCTTTGTAGTGAAGCTGTAGAAGTTTGTGGTCTTGATGAGAGCTGTAGTGAAGTCATTAAATACAGTTGTAGGCAGCGGGCAAAGTTTATTACATGCAAGTACGACTAGTACCAGTATCAATCACGTCCACTACTAGTACCAAGTACGACCAGCTGACCAGCCATGCACCAGCTGAGCTATGCACCAGCTGAGAACCTTGTGTTACAGGGCACCAGCTCCTCCTCATCAGTAGAGGCTCCTACTGACGACTGCCTGGACACCGCCTCTGCTCACGCTGGCCTGGACGTAGCATCACCACCCCCGTCTGTGAGTTACATCTTCTTTTACTCTTTTATATTTTGGTTTGTCTATTACATTTATTGTACATTTAGTCAGTTGAAATCATTTTTGGTGTGGATTGGTATTTTGGTATTGATATGTTCAGAGAGAACACCAAACAGATTATTGGTTCGTATGATTATTCCTGTGTTTGTTATTCGTTGTTTTTGTTGCATGCAGCTTCCTGCTGCGGGCACGATCATCCCAGATCTGTCATGGCAACGCTACCAAAAATTCAGCGACGAGAGCCTGCCTACTGCAAACACTGCTGACCCGCCTGCGTCTCTCCCGTGCACCTCAGCACTCTCTGATCTAGTGTCCAGTCCTCCGTTTGTCGTTCCTGCCAATAATCTTTTTGCTTCTGGAATGCAGTCAGCTTCTTCCAATTTCCGCTCCTTGCCTTGCAACTCGAGAAGTTCTTCCTCCACTCCCGCCACTGGAACTAGCAACACAGTAACCGCGGCTTTGGAATTGCCTAGTGATATCATAGCATCTATCATAAAGCGGTCGTCTTCCATACAAGAGGTCTCGACAGAGCAGGTGAGGGAAGAGTCTACCCACCTTATCAGTGATGAGCATCTCTTGGCGTTAGGTGTTCGTCAGCTGAATCAACTTTTCCGAGGTCTGCCTCCTTTTCTCATACAAGTGCTCAAGCAGCGGAGAAGGACGCTTAAGAATCGTGGCTACGCGTACAGTTGTCGTCTCAAACGGAAAAGCGAGAGCGAGACTCTCAGTGTCAAATGCAGGAAACTAACCAAGGCTTTGAATGAAGTCATTAAAGAGAACCAAAACCTTCGCAGTGCCAATAAAACTCTGAGAAAAGGTTACCGACAGCTTATGATCAAAGTTAAGTCATACGAGGCTGATTTTCAGCAAGACATTGAAGTCGAAAATATACTTACTAACCCTGATCCACCACCATCGTTGATGCCAGTCGAGGAATTTCAACAGAGGGACCAGGACGACTACGAAGAAGATGCTGAGAGTGGAGAAGAGCCTGTATGATGCTCAGTTTCATGATCTTGAAAAGTTATTCTAATCTTCTCTACTTTGTATTGCAAACTTTCAAGTGTTCAAACAGTTTGTGTCTAATTTGTCATGCTGAAAATTAACTTGCATTTGTATCTACAGTTTACATCATGCGCTTTCTCTTCCTTTTTGGTATTTCATCTTCGTTGTTAAAAGTAAAGAAAGATGCGAGTAGAATGTAGTTTTTTGCTCTAGTGTGACATGATACAGACTGTGGGCCGACCATCTTACATCATTATTAACCCTTTAACAACCAAGTTATATTCTGATTGATCGAAGTATTGTTTAAATTACCATTCTGCTTTGCTCGTTTTTACGTAATTTTACCGTAATTTGGAACGAAGCATTTAGAATATGGGGCTAAAGGGAATGAATTCTAATGGACTTCATAATTGGCGCTGTTCATTATAGGGTTAATAGCTTTTTTCTACACTTACAACCACTGACAAAATACCAGGCGCTGCTCGTTCACTTTCTCCACTTGTGCGCGAATGCCCTTAATCCTTCGCGCTAATTCTAACTAATAAATCCATTAAAGTCCTAACAACTTACCATAAGTCTTATCAAACAACTCACTCACCATAAGTCCTTTCAGACAACTCACTCCACCTGTCTTTCACAACTTCTCATTTCTCATGCAATCACAGTATTTGTTCTGAGTCATTAGATACGACTGTGTATCTGCGAGTCTTAGCGCACCTCGGAGAATAAGTAGAAAAGAGGGGAAAGGAGGAGAAGAGAAGGGAAGGGAGAGGATTTTCGAACTTTTCTTATTGAGAAGAACGCTGACGGCCAGTCATATTAACTCTTTTCCGCATAAGTTTTAGATGTTTCTACAAAAAGTTATGCAATTCATATTTTGGGCTAAATTACAACACAATAAGAATACAAACTCAAAATTTTTGTAAAAATGCCTAAATTTAACAATTTTTATTTAAATTTAAAATTAGAAAAATTTAAATTTAAAAGTTTAAACGTAAACCAAATATGTTTGAATGCTATCGATATGTTTTGGAAAATTTTTGAGCTAGAGCATATATGTAACAGCATGCAGGAAAGTCAATAATAGTTCTGACTTTTCTAAGCGGCAGTTTGAGAGTATTGCAAGTTCTGGAACCCAGAATCTAAAGTAGATTAAACAGGCAAGTGAATCTTTATTTTTAATTTGGTCTCTTCGATGAGGTGTCCGTCGTGCCATGACGGTGAACTCCTGCTTGAGTGAAGTCGTTTATGTTTCTGTCTGCTTCTTTTTATTTTTTAGTGCCAGATAATTGTGTTCGCCTTCATCCTATGTGTCCATAATCAAAAAAATCTATTTAAAATCAGTGCTTTATGACCTTAGAATATGATATCTAAATGAATTAAGTCGTAAAAAGATATCGAGTGAATTCGAGATTTAAACTCGCGAAATTTGAATGGGCTTTTTAACATAACACAAACTTGCTTCACATCATTCTCTATTCATCATGTTGAATTTGAAGGTGGGTTGTTGAAAACACGTGCCTGCCGTATTTCGGGACAATATTCCTGGGGTTCATTATTCAATTTGCCTCAATAGATGATTTGCATCTCAAAGTAAACTCCAGGGTTCTTGTTTCGCTCCGAATACTGCATAGGCAGATATCTTGGGAGTCGTATAGTCTAAAATTGATTATGATTTGCTTCTATTCTTAACATTTATGTCCCTATTGCTCACGCGAGCGTGTAAGTTGATAGAAGAGAGTTGCAGAATTCGAGATTACATGCAAGCTGAGGTCTGGCGCTATGTGCAGTCAGTACCTACACGTCGAGAGGCAGAAGCCCGAGAAATCCCTGACCAATATATACTTCTTTTATATGACTGCATCATTTTACATGTAGGGATAATCTGGAAGAATATATAATTATTTCACTGAGTCAAACAGTTTGATATATTTTCCTTCATGTGTTTGTAGTCAGCGTCGGCTTCAATGCCCGAATTCACAATACAGGTAAACTTCGTATAAGATAGGGGAGTCTGACCGAAATATGCCTACCTTATCTGAAAGGGTACCTTGAATGAGATCTTGAGTCACCTCTCATTTCTTTTGTGTACTACGCATGGTGAATTACCCTCGACTAGTTATCTCTTGTTCTACAAAATTTAACAAAATGAAACTGGGTCACTAATAAATATCCGCTCTACCTTATACGAGTTTCAGGTACCTTATACGAATATTAATTGCAAACTTCACACGAGTAACCTTGTATGAGTACACCTTGTACGAGTAATTACTCGTAACCCACATGCAGTGTGTTACATGTAATTATTGAAGACCAAGTTCTGTGGACGCCATGGAATGTTCCTTTCAGACTTCTTGATTATTGTGTTCCTTTTTTATGTATTTCCTTCCAAATATTAGTACATACCAAGGTGTATGAGATTAGCTCTTAAATTACGGTTAATGTTTTGTCGATTTTGCTGAAAATAAGCTAAATCCCAGAACGTTCGAATTAATTATGTATAGCATTTTTCTCTGACATTTCTTTCTTAGTCAGCTTCCTAGGAAATAGATATAGATAAATATGCAGTGACGATAGCACAAGGTGAAATTCTTTGTATTCATCATTTTACAAATGTGTCATAATTGAATTTGTTCTGAAATATACTATTTCTTAAACATCATTTACCATGACCTGGATAATGAAAATGACCTATATGTTTTGTAACCGAGCTCACAACTCGAATAATCGCTTTTTACACGAGGGTCAAAGTGAAAACTTGAACTTAGATTTCCTTGCATTTCTATTATAGTTAACAAACATTGTTAAATATGAGTGGAATTGAGACTATCGTTTCGCTCTCAAGGTAAGATTTTTAAATAGCTTCTTCCTATGTACGTGTCTGACTATGTTCACGAAACGTTTTTCTTCAAAGATAAATGAGCCTGTCTTAATTTTACAATTAGTATTAACAGTTGCAGATTGTTTCGATCAAGTAACGAACAGAAGTAAAAACTCTGTTGCTTTCTGTAACTGTTCGCACTCCTTGGAAAATCGCACAGTACGCAGTGTACCTTATTGTAATAATCCTTGTTCAGGACTACGAGTTGTGTCTTAAGGACCTGTGGTATGATTGAAGCCTTCTCAGCTCTCTTTGAATGTGTCATTGTTATGGAGTACGTAAACGATGAGTCATTAAAAAACTGGTGGTCTAATTGAGCATTATTGGATACTTCTTTCGAACAATTTAATCCGTGAGGTCTGTGCTTCTAAGGTTCCGCCAGAGGAGAGATATGGTTTGTACGTCGACCCTCGTCTGCCGTGTATTGAAATTATTCATTTCTCACATGCATGTCGAGTTGACTACCGCTGAGTCGGGAATGCTTGTTGCTGGAATCTGTAGCCAGTGTTTTCAAATCAGTTATCCAGATTTTTACTTCACTCTTATTTATTTCTGGCTGCATAGCTCACGCAACGTACAAGCGCTTGTAAACTCGGTCTTGACTGAACATCGAGTATTGTTATTACTGTAAACCAGATACTTCAGATACTTTTGGAAACTTATTTGAGCTGTGGATGAATTTTTGAAGTCCTTCGATTTGTATTCAGGTTATTGATGTTCAGGAATTTTCCCAGCGTATATGGACATTAACTGAAGAGGCGGCCATGTTAGCTGCTCTCTGAGGCTGCTGGATAGTGCGAATTCCTCGCCGATCTGAACGAACGTCTCACTTTTCGGTCGCCATGCCTGCCTAGCATAATATTCTAGTAATTGAGAGTTAAGTAGTAGTCTTGGATGTAAGTTACAGTTATTATAGAAGTAAGTTAAGCTATTCTTCCGTGTTGGCAATTATCTGTTTTTAAAAATCACTTATTTAAGGCGGTGTTCAAAAAACAACTCGTGAAACCGATTAATTTCTAATCTTTTATAGTTGAAGATTGTCTACGTGCCTTCTAGCTTAAGATGATGTTTCTGGTTGAGGTTCTGCGAAGGAACTTTCATTTGCTTTTATCACATGCAGAGTTCATCTATGTGTGGTATCACTAGTGTGTTACTTGGATACCACGTATCTCTTATATTCCTATGGTACCACTTACGTATTCCCTTGTTAGCTTTTGGGTATCCATTAGGGATACTTGTACAGCGCTTGTCTACCACGTTGGTAACAGTTGTGTATTGATAATACCCTGTGTCACTTCTGTATCAATGATACCTTATGTACCAATTGTGTATCAGTGATACATTGTGTATCGTATTAATGATACCTTATGTATTACTACTGTATTACTCATGTATCATTTGAGTATCGCTTCCACAGCCATATGTGTGAATCTTCATTGCCTTTGTATTCAGTTCTCGTATTTTAACAAAACTTTGTTATCTCTTCATGCACTCGATGAATAACTTTCTGGCCTCCTCAACAGCTATCGTTCATTCTTCCTTCCTTTATCGTTCCTTCCTTTCTCCATCCTTCATCCTTTTTCATTCTTTCATTTTTCCTTAATCCTTCGTTCATGTCAAGGATATCTGTAAAAATATTTTTCATCAGTTCAGTTTGTGTTTACGTCATTGCTTCTGTTGAATGCATGAATTTCAGTAAATTAATTCAACAACTTTTGAAAATGAAAGAAGGGCAATACATTGCACACGTGGTTAGTGCCCGTGAACTTGTTGGATTACCTGCAGGATGAATGCTGTAGGGAATTATCCTTGAGCGTGTCCTGGGGACTTGGCGCTTTTCGAGATAAGTAGGATTCCTTGGCTTCACATGAGGTGGGCTGGGTGACATGCTTAAAAGGCATGCTCTTGTTAGTTTATTTTTACAGTTAGATAGGCATTATTTTTCTGTTTTCTCTTGTGGAGGAGGTGGGCGTTCTGTGTAACTGATTTCCTGTACGAGTGTCTTTAATACTGCATATTTTTTGAGTCAGTTTTTGATGGTTTTATAAGCTGTGGTGCGTTTGTTTGAACATTATTTCAACTAGGATGCTTGACCGTTAATAAGGCTGCAAACCTCCTTATGATTCGGTCCGTTGATTTTGGTTTCATGGTACTGTACACACAGACATTCCCCTCTTGTTTGTGGGCGATGTGTCAGCTCTAGAACTTCAAGCACGCCAGAATGAGACTGAAGGAACCGGACTCGAGGTACGAACCTTGGACTACTAGAGCTTGTCACATGCGTGAGTCCTTGCTACCTCTTGCTTGATCATACTTATACTCACGGCTCAATCCTAATTCGGTAAATTACTTAAAGACACTATGTGATTCAAATCCTTCATTGGTCGGTAGCTACCAAAAGAAATGTCTTAGTTAAGTAAACACTGCTCTGTAATAAATGAAGGTACTCGTACATTTCACTGCTGCTAATCTAAACTGTTAACGATAATAATTTTGTTAACTGCCTGCACTCCACTGAGGGCCGCTGAGCGGTCGTATCTGTGCTTCTCACCGCCTGTAGTTCAGAAGAGACTGTGCGCTGTTAGAATTTCTGTGGGACTCCAATGTGGCGTTCTGATGGATATCGTCTGGCAGGATTTGACTGTTATCGTCTGACAGAATTTGACTGTTATCGTCTGACAGGATTTAACTGTTATTGTCTGACAGGATTCGACTGTTATCGTCTGACAAGATTCGACTGTTATCGGCTGACATGATTTGACTGTTATCGTCTGACAGGATTCGACTGTTATCGTCTGACAAGATTCGACTGTCATCGGCTGACATGATTTGACTGTTATCGTCTGACAGGATTTGACTGTTATCGTCTGAGAGGATCCGACTGTTAATGCATGGCTTTATTTGGCTGTTATTGGCTGGTTGGATTTGACTTATCGTCTAACAGAGTTACCCCCGTTCATAGATTATCCTATCTATTCGGCATTACAACAGCACTTGTTCTGAAACATTTGATTCTATCTACTGTATACTGAATAGTTGCACAATTGCTTTGGTGCTTTCGACATATCTTTCCTGTGAGGTTGACAAGCGTATAGTTCAACTATTTTCTAGGAGTTGTCTGGATACGTAATAAATACCAACCGCTCCGTACGAGTAATCTGGATACCTGATAAATACCAATCGCTCTGCACGAGTAATCTGGATACCTAATTAATACCAATCGCTCTGCACGACTAATCTGGATACCTAATAAATACCAATCGCTCTGCACGAGTAATCTGGATACCTAATCCATACCTACGCCGCCTCTTTGACAACTGTAGCGGACTGTTCAGTTCAAAGCTTTGCATGTGTAGTCTGAATACCAAATTTATTATTTCTTATCTTTGTCCTTCAGTGTTCCATGAGGTGCTGATCACTTCTCTTGAATACTTCTACAACCACTTCAGTGTTACTATCCTATTTTATCTAATTAAAAATTCCATGTTTATATGCTATGAGCTCCAAGTGCTCTTAGTGTATGCATCTTACGTTGTTCTTCTTTAACGGAAGTCTCATGGCCTAGAGCTCATAAGAGCGTGTAGTGCTAGCCATGTCGTTTCGAGCAGAGATCATTTAGAACAGTGGGCTACTTTCATGCTCCCCAGAGGGTATCCTAAAGGGGATTGTTTTCAGCTTATTTTGGGGATTTCGTATTCTTCGGGCAGATGTGCAGGATCCCTTTACACTAAAGGATCCCTGTGCAGGATCCCTTTACACTAACAGAGTCTGTCCTTGTTAGCGTGTCTGATAGTGACTTCTCAGTAGTATTCCTAATTATTCGTTGCCAAATCAATAAATGTGTTGCTGAAGTCTTTGGTGAGTTTAATGGTTTTGCTTTGCTTTTCTTTTTTTCATGTCTCTTTCATATGTATGTATTCCTTTTGTGTATTCCCTCGTATCGTGCTAGCGACCATTTCTATAACTGTCTTCAATTCTGCTTCGATCTTCTAACGTCCGTCCTGTTCTGATCTTTTTGAGATACTTACAGTGCTTCTTTTGCCAGCTATAGCGAGGTGTGCCAATCGAAACGCGTAAATTTTGCTCCCGTTAAATGTCGCTTGAATTAATTTCATCGAGTTTATAAATGATAATTATTTTAATTAAACGGTGTTCATGAATTCAATATAAAGATGTTAATAAATAATGCATATGTAGTAGAATAGCTATTTCCCTGATATTCGGGCAAAATAACAATGTAATCATTTCACAATTATCATCATCGATTTACTTTAAGGCAATCATTAGCATTTGTTGGCAGCTTTTCGAGTGAACCTCAGCTTCAAAAGCGTGTTCTTCTTTGTACTGCCAGCTCTGCTGGCAAAATTCCAAATGCTGTACTGACAAGATCATGCACGAGTTTTGTGTTGGCCAGTCCAAAAAAGTCAACACTTACAAGAATTAATTATCGTATTTAGTTACCGTGTTCTGCTATGTTGGGATGAACGTTAAAAATTTGATTTGAACTAAAGTTACACTTCATATCAAGTCGCAGAAATAATTCACTAAGGCTTCATGAAATTGGAGTGACTGCCAGGAGCACGCTTCAGTGGTGGTGTTGGCTCACTGATGCTCGTCACTGCCTCAAAATACGTCTCTTGTTTATGCCTTAGAATTATTAGTTGTTATATCTGCCATGTAGTGGATAATGTGATCCATGCACTGGCGCCCTACCCAACGCCTAGGTGGACTTACAAATAAAGATCTCATTCTATAAAGAGTATTCAAATTTAATTTTAATTATTCAGGTCATTCAATTCAAATTACGAAGGCCATTCAATTCAAATTGCGGAGGCCATTCAATTAAAATTCAGACTATTCAATTCAAGTTA
Source organism: Trinorchestia longiramus (assembly GCA_006783055.1). NCBI lineage: Eukaryota > Metazoa > Arthropoda > Malacostraca > Amphipoda > Talitridae > Trinorchestia > Trinorchestia longiramus. Next base: position 213,834 of record VCRD01000734.1, read on the forward strand.
TTGAGACAATTCTAGTATTCATATTACTCTTATTTTCTCCATTGGTCTCCCTTCTTCCCTACTTTCACGTCCCCTGTACTGAGAAGACCTCCATTGTCTACTTGAAGCGTCCATCACATAAATAAGATGAATTCTGGGTTATTTCTACTTTTGGATAATTTATTGTCCTATTGACTGTTTATAATTTATTTATTATTCACGTGTATGTGCGGGCATTGTTCGTAAATTGTCAGGAAATAGAACTTTTTCTCTTGAAAGTAACCTGTTATAGAGCATAGCATCAAAAGTTGAGTGAGTTAATTAGTAGCGTACGAGAAATTCCTTTAGGCCTTTGACAATTTTATTTTTTAGGTTGGGCGGGAATGACCGATGTCTTACATGTGTGAGCTACGAGCCTTCCAGATGAGATGGTTAATATGACCAATATCGGTGACTTGACGAGTAACTTCATTGAAGTTAGTTTTCCTACACTATCTTCTGATACAAGTGAACAATTTTTACTCGAGCTAATTGTTGGTACGGCTGATGATAGTGAATGGTCACAATCTTTAACAT
>VCRD01000734.1:214751-250157 GCA_006783055.1 Trinorchestia longiramus
TTCACCTGATTACTAATAAACGTTTGATGAATTACGCTCTACGCTGGAATTGTTGGATCACTTCTGAAAACACTGAGTGCAGTGCAGAGATCAGTTGCGTTTTGTTACAGGAATTAAACTGTTCATGTCTGATCATTAAGTCCTTTCTTCTTTGCTTCGTTTTGTAATCATCTCTCAGGTTTTGATAGTCATTTTATGTGTTGTGTAAGTTCTTGGTAGCTCAAACGACTTTATTTTGCGTACTGATGGTCGTATATTTGCTGAACGCTAGCACAAGTCTGGCTGGTATGTTTTTTCTTTTAACTGTCCATTTAAAAATGCAGAAGAACTTTCGTAGTGGACGTGTGATGACCATGAGTTGTTCGGAAGCGCACAACTAAGAGGCCTCCTGTACTCTACTACTTTTGCAATTGACCCAATACTCTTCAGTATCATGGAAAATAGGCGATAGGAGTGCAAATAGATACAAGTTTACCAAGTTCGTGCGGTGAGACCGCGGACAGTGGTGCGCCATATGCGACTGTTCATCAGTCTACTTAAAAATCTCTGCTCCTATGAAGGAGGCAGCTTGAGTTCGTGACGGGGTCTACGATGACGGAGTCTGTCCTCGTCAGCATGTGCCAGGGACTTTGCAGTTCCCGGAGGTGTCCTGATCAAGCTACAGCTGATTTTGTAAGAGCAGGGGATTTCTATTTTCTAGTGTGTGGTTTAAGATGTTGACTACGTGTTGGTACATATGTGTACCACTACGTATATTATTTCAACCGCCAATTGAAACAATCGCAGGCAACATGTCTAGGGTTTGATGGAATTGAGTTGCTTCTCTTTTTCGAATGGATCGGCCAAAGTGTGTCATTTTGGTACGATTTCTTCCGAGTTGTGGAAGAGGGTTGCGTTGTTGATATGAGGGGTTCGAAAGTTCTACATTTCTTGCAAAGTGTCAGCAAAACCATTGATGAATTCTGTATGCCAGATGTATGGAGTTGGCCTGCTTCGACATACGTACTCGTATTGTAGATAGAACGTGTATGAATTTACAAAGTTGATTTCAAGGACGATATTTTGTTCTGTTTTCCAAATACCTGTTTCGCTTTTACAATCGTTTTACAACTTTTTTTCACGAATGATAGTTATATTTCCAGTGTATTGCGATTTAAAAACAGTCCGTGCGTCCTAGTCTTGACTTCAAACTTACTAATTTTTTCCTAAGTAAATAATTATTTTACTACGCATTGTATTATGTTCGTCATAATTGCAACCCTATAAGGTGTCTCATTCTCTTGTGTTTCCATTGGAGATATTTGCTTTACTAAATGAAACGAGGCTTGTAGCAGCAATTGCCTGGAGTTCTACAATACGTACCATGTCATGTTGACCGACTCTCCCAAGTACTCCCAAGTATATTTTGCAAACGTGTATTTTCTGGCTTTTATTCTAACATATTCGCTTTTTATTACATTAATTTCCTTTAACTTGGTTCATACCATCGTTCTAATTTTAATATTAGAGATATTGTCTACTCGTAGAGAAATGGATTGCTTGCAGGGATACAAAAGCTTGATCCCCAATGTAGTTCTGAAAAAAATTATGTTGACCTGACCAGAACAAACTAGGTGGTAAAAAGTCTCGTAGAATAAATTTTTTTTGTCTCTGCAAATATACGTGAATTTTACTTACTGAATTTAATCACAGTATTTCTTAAAAAGTAAATTATGGGAAAAACTTTATAATGGACATAGGATGAGCGCTAATTTAATTGTATAGCCGGGGAAAGAAAGAGTTTATTGTTTACGTTTTTTGAACTACTTAAACAAAACTGGCGATGACCTGTCACTAGTCCTGCACGTCAGTTTTGGGACATTTTGTCTCCTTACACCGGGGTTCTACCAGATATCTGAATGTACATTAGTTTATTTTGCCATACATGTAGTATCAGATTTAATATACTCGTTTTAATATTTTTTTTATTACTATCTGCTCGATATAGCATAATACAAAGTCAAATGAAATCGCCAGATTTATATACTTAAAACATGGACAACCTAGCACGGCAGTGAGAGATTCGAAGTATACCGCTAACCACCTTTCCTGAACGACCATAACATGAATGATGATAATGAATGATAATGAATAGTGCTTAGCCATCCACCAACCGCAACACCACTTTAGCCTTCGCCCGAACGCGCGACGTCTAATAAACGCAGTAAATTAGAAGTCCACTAGAGGAAACAACCTCTCATGCTTCTGCACTAGTTCATGCTTCTGCACTAGTACTGCTGACTTGTGGTAGGGCAGTAGTGACATCGACAGACGGGGCGAAGTAAGAAAAGCGCCAATATTCAGTCTATTTTCCCGAGGAAAAGTATTGCTATTGAATAGTAACAATTACAGCCGATGGCAATTTCATTGCTTGTTTACCACATTCAATTTACATTGATTTAAATTAATATGAATTACGTCCATCAACTTGGATTTGTGCGCTACGTTTAAGTTATATTTAGTGTAGCGATGGCAGATTTAAATATTTTATGTCACGCGCTCGGTCTCTGCCGTAAAACCATAGTAATTTTAATTGCATCTAGTCGCAATTTAATTGTTCAATATTTTCATGAAGTTGAAACATCTGGTGGCATTTCACACACATTAGTATTCAACTAATTTTTTTCAGTAATTTCGATGCTGAAGAACAGGACAAAGTCTGTAATAAATATTAAATAAAAATCGTACTTATAGATGCTATGCGCTAATATTTCATGCACACCTATAAAGCAGTTTGATTCCTCAAAACACGTGCGATACTTTCGAAAAAACTTATCTAAAAAAATTCTATAGATGAGAGTTACATTCAGTCCACTTTTGGATTGCTAGTTCTCAAAGAGTCGGGTATTCTTTTTTATTATCTCAAATTGTATTCCTGTTCCTGCCTTGAAAATCAAATTGAATTTCTGAAAAATTACTCATTTGACTGAAAAGTATCGACTTGAATATAACCAAGAAAAATGCGACTGACTAGAATAACGTATTTAGCTTCTGTCTTTATTTCTTAGTATACATAGTATTAACCGTTTTATGAAAAATATTTACTTTTTGGAACATTTCTCTTTCTTTGTGCCTGTTTCTAGGAAATATTTTGTTGACCACTTCTGTCTGCAACCGCACACTTCATGCCTGCTTAGGATTTTGTCGATATGTAATAATTGTGTTGATTTTTTACGAAATATTTATGCACGCATGCATTTATAGTTGAAACGGCCATTTCGTAAAAACAATATTTGTGTATTGTTAGCGCATGGTTGTTCTTTAGCGGGTGGAAAAATTACTGCATAGTAAAAGTCTCGAAATAAAAGTCTTAATACAGTAGAGCATCATTTGTGTTTACTGACATTGGTGCAGCTTAGTGGTGTGAGACGTAGAGACTTGGTGAAGTTGTTCTCGTTGAGTGTGACACGTACGAGTACCTACACTATCAGTAAGTTTCTTTATCTTATCTGTTGCTCGCTGTCGCGACTCAGGAGGCATTGCCTGCCATAGGGACGTACCCAATACAAAGGAATAACATCTGTCAAGTCTTGATTTTATGCTTTTACATTCAATAGCATTCGAAACAGGAATCTCAAGATGTATCTCTTCGAACCAAGTTGTTCTACGTAGTTGCGAGAACTCCGTTCACCGTTACTATTCATGTGTACCGTTTTTTCCTGAATGCCAATGTACATTAGTCTAATGTTTAATCAAGATCAAGCCCGGCAATTTTCTATGATAATTATAATCAGAATCTTACTTGGGAATTATTTGCCTCAGTACCTTATTGAAGCTTGTTAACAATTCGTATTATTGCTTTACTTGACAGCTTTCTTGTGTCGATATAGGAGTCGGAATGGTTTTGAAATCATGAGTTCTCTACAGGGTGTTCAATAATTATCCCTACAACTTTTTTTCCTACATTTATTAATCAAATTAAATGATACAAATCAAACTAAAATGAACATGTTATTAGACCATTATATTTGCGAATATCTATAATTTATTCAATATGCTCTCCATCAGCGTCGATAACCTGCTGCAAACGTTTGGAAAATGCTTGACATGAGTCACGAATGATTGTCTGGGGTATTTTTGCCCATTCCTCTTCAGCTTCTCCCTGGTGGATTTTACCAATTTTGATGTTTTAGGTGTTCGAGGGCGACCTTGCCCTATCCTATTAGCTACCTTCCTAGCCTCTTTGAATCGCTTAAATGTTCTCCAAACCAACATTCTGTTCACATTTAGTGATTTGGCAATGTCCCTCGGTGACTTTCCTGACTTATGCGACTTTACAATTGCTATTCTACTATTTAGATCTTTAGCCATCTGTTAAAAAATATTTTGTAGAAGTTTAGATTATATTTTAACATAAATAGAATAGTTGTAACGATAAATATTGAACACCGTGTAGAGTTGAGATGAACTACGTAGTTGTAGATTTATCCCAGTAGATTTCTGAAACCCATCGTACCTAAGTGGAAACTGACATATGGACACCCTTTTAATCATTAAATAATTCACTGTTGCCGCAGCGATGACAGATTTAAATATTATATGTCACGTGCTGTCGTCCTGCTGGCACGCAACTGTTCCAGTGCTGACTCAGCATAGGCTGTGAAAGTTGGGAATGAGTGTCTTGAAGTCCTGTTTAAGTAAAAACATATTTCCCATGAAAAAGTTACCTTCTTCTCTTGAGTGGAAATACCAGGGTGTGGCTTCTTACTGGTAGGAGTGAGGTCATTGTTTTGCACGACCGAAACACTGAAACACATCAGTTCAAGTCTAAACTTAAATTGAACAGTTCCGATCATAGTGCTGGTTATAAATAAAATATGGAAACTTCTCTGTAACGTTTCAACAGCATTTTTTCCAGCAGAGCTAAGATATAATGCAACAAAACAAATGAGTTTCAAATACGTCAATGTTTCTCGCATCACTGTGAGGCAAAATATTGCATTCCGTGACTTTAATTTGAGTTATTGTAGAGTAATCTGTTGCATAAAAGAAGTGAACTTTCTGGGGTGCACTGTCTTTTATGGCTCTACGTTACGTTATAAAGTCAATTTTGTTCGATGCGGAAGTTAATTATTGGCCCCATTATGAACAATGCTCCTTTTCCTCGTCACGACTTTTTTTTCCAGGGATTTTTGCCCACAATCATTGTGTGCAAGTTTACAGCTTGATTTTAACGGTCTAAAATTTTTATTACAAAGGTCGTTTCCATCTTCTTTTGGTAATAATAATGAAGGTAATGATATTAGAAATGAAATACTAACAAATACTATAATAACAATAATAACAGTAGTATGATATTATTGATAGTAATACAGTGCACTGAATGACTGAAATATCAAGTTTATAGTAGCAAATTGAACTGAAAAAATAAATCCTGTTTATAATTGAGATAAACGGGCTATGGTAGCTTCTCACTTATAAACTTTGATCTTCGCAAGCCTTAAGACTAATATATTTTATTGTGAACACGCATGCATGTCTATTCCCCTCAGTCTAACAGTGTCATTTTTCCAGGACATGAAGTAGTTACTAGGGCACAAGCATAGCTAGCTGCGTTTGTGTTGGTGTTTGTATTGTCTTTGAAATGAAATGAATTATTCATTCTTGGCTGGAGTCTCGAATGTTTGTCACCGCATTTGTTGGAGCTCTCACAGGCATCCTTTGCTGGCAGTCCGTCCCTTGCGAGAACCATGTGTTATTCGTGCGCTTGCATGCGAGTTAAGAGCGACTGATTCTGGCGAGATCAATTATTCGATAACTTAATTCATGGTTTTCGCTGTTTGTCTGAAGAACCATTTCCAGGAACTGCTGATTGAGGTTCAAAGGAGACATTGGCAACACAATAGTCATGAGTGATGTGTCTTTCAACATGGTAGTCATAGCTTCTGTCTTTATAAAAACTGCAGTCATAACTGATGTCTTGATCCATTAATCATACACACAATAGTCATCACTAACGTCTGAATTCCTCGCTGCTGTTTCATACAGTAGTATGAAATACTACTGTTTGAAGTAGTACTGTATGAATGCTGGGAGGTTTGCCAGAGTTTCTATCAGTTGCTGTCCGTACATCAAGTGTGGTTTCTTGAAGTGGTTGAGTGCGAGGACACGATCTAGGCTTCTCCTTTGGTCAAACATCTACACGAAAGGTAACGTCTTGATCTGTGGGAAAAACAACCACTGGGGTATTACATCATAATAAGGGTCCTGTACTGAATCAATTGAAGTTGCATTAATTTTCCACTAGAACTTCAATAGGAGTTTCATAATTTTTTAGAGAATTTAGTATAACGGTTATAGAACAAGTGGCGTCAGCCTTGTGGTCACCGGGTGGACCGACTAGTGAAGAATTGCGGAGCCCAAACAGCGCCAAGGCGACGATCAACCGGCTACACAACTCTGTATTTAAATACAGAGACCGAACAAGAAACAAATGGAAATGCTCTGAAATAGCAATCGAAATTGGACTAGCTCTCGAAATTGAAATAGCAACCGAAATTGGACTAACATTCACAATTACAATAGCACTCGACATTGAAAAAACGTATATTTCCAATAAAGGTGGTACATAAGAAATGTAACAACATTGGTTTTTAAAGATGCCTTATCATAAAATTCTTAAGTGATAGGTATTCTATGCATAGTCGATGATATAGCAGCGGTACCTACGGGTATACGTAAACATTCACATCACACAATGAAGGTCAAATATACATGGTGAAGCAAATGAAACTTCACTTTTTCAACTATGACTTAAGAGAGAGTCATTAGTGACACTCTTGTAAATTTTGATGTATTTTACTCTTTTTAGGTGATGGGCGAAATATTTTCTTTAGGTACAGCTTAGAATTAACATCATTGGATTTAACAAAATCGGATGTTTAACATCCGAGAGCAATCGAAAAAGAAAAATCATGAGAATGAAAAGTTAAAACATGAAGTTGTAATTGTTATTAAATTGAAATTGTAATTTCTAATTACGGGTTGACTATTTAGTATGACTTGCTGATGATCTATTTAATTTAATCATTATTACAGTTGTCTGTAAATAACATTGCGTTTAATAAAAACGGACGTTACATTTCAGAGAAAGACACAATAAATGAATAAAAATAAAAACAATGAATGTCTCAAATTATCAAGATTTAGATCTTGATATAGATAAAAAGAGCTGTAGTAGACTAAAGTTCTGAGGTTTCACATTCATTTATTGTAACAAAGCAATTACTAACATTTACGTATGAACTTTATGATTATACCTTCAAAAAATAAAATAACATAAAAGATAAATAGAAAATATCTAAAAGCCTTAGAAGAAGAATGCACTGAAGAGCAAGCACAAATTCAAATACAATTCTATTTATTTTTAGGCAAAATACAATTTGTTTTTTATCAAATATTTTTTGTCTTTTATTTTGGATTATGAAAACGGAACATTTTGAACATTGAAACATTTATCAGGTGAAGAAGCACCAATTAATAAGCTTGAAATTTAAAAGTAGAAATTAGAAAACGCCCCGGTTTTTGATAAATATAAATTAGTCGATTTCACTCCAGAGCTATGGAATTCTACCTTGAGTTTGACGTTTACTTTTATTTTGTTTGAATATTGTTAATTCTACTTCAGTTTACACAAGTTGTGTGACACAAACACATGGTAGACACTTATAAGTAGTATGTTTCGTTACCAAGCTAATTTTGTTTAATCATGCATAATTACTAAGTTTTCATATTTGTTTGCTACTTTGATATTCGAAAATGATGTCACGCTTTTTTCGAAATTCTTAATTGACTGGTTTTCCTTCGTATGCGTGGGCAGTTTATTCCAAAGCAATACACCTGAAATTGAAAGAGCCCTTTGTCCAGCATCGGACAAGCGGAAACTGATGATAACATCGTATCGTTGATTAGGTTTCACCCTTGGTAGTGGGTGGATGAAATTTAGCAACTTTGGCAGAACTTTGAGGGCGATATAGAGACGAGAATACATATTTGACCTTGTGAATGTTCTATTGGGGTCCAGTTAAGCTTTTTCATGAGAGGGGTTGCATGATTGTTTTTTCTGAAGTTTTTTTGCATACTACATTCTTTAGCAGCAAAATTCGTACATTTCTGTAGCTCTTTTTGAAAACCTTTAGGTATATCTCCCCAGACCAAGTCACAGTAGCAGAAGCGTGATAATACTAAATATTGGATGGCTAATAATCTAGTTTTCTCGTCAAGCATGTTCTTCACGCATTGAAGGAACATTAATATGCCGTTAATTTTGTTTCATATTTTCTCCACATGGGATTAGAAAGACATGTTTTGATCAAACCAGACGCCCAAATTTTCTACTTTTCCAACTGGTTCAATAATGCCATTTCCTAACGTTAAACTTAAATTCGGGAGCTTTTAATTGTGTTATTGGAACTAAAAATGATGCATTCTTGCTTGCATTAAACTTGAGACCATTTTGGTCGTACCATGATTTTACGTGTTTTAAAAGTCTTTCAGCAATTGTTTTTGTGTGAGGTAGTTTGGCCGGTGCGCTTGTCATTGCAATTTGTGCATCATCTGCGTACATAGAAATTCTCGTGTTTGAGAGCATTAATGGGAAATCATTGATAGAAATTGAGAACAGAAGTGGGCCGAGAATGGAACCTTGTGGAACGTCGAAATTATTTTGTATTGGTGATGAAATCGTGTTTTCTAGTCGGACTGTTTGAGAGCGGTTGGATAGATAGCTCTGAAACCACTGTGTGTCAATTCCTAAGTTAGAGATTTTCTGCAGAAGCCGCGTACGAGTATGTTCAACACTGCCGAAAGCTTTGGACAGGTCAAGCAAAAGTAAGAGAGAGACGTTCTTTTTGTCAATGTCGCTGTATATTTTCTCGGTGATGTTCAGCAGCGCATCTTGAGTGCTGGTATGTTTTTTGTAAGCATACTGGTTTTGATGAAGTAAGTTAGATTTCTCCAAATGTGTTGAGAATTGATTTAATATTACTTTTTCTAGTATTTTGGATAAGACTGGTGAAAGGCTAATTGGCTTGTAATTTGATGCAGTATTGATGTCACCTGCTTTATGCAACGGTTTGATTATGGAATGTTTCCACTGATCCGGGAATTTGTCTGTAGCAATAGCACTATAACAATTGAAATTACAATTAATTACAATCAAGTCAGGATGATTAGGGTACAAATTGAGTAGCTAGTCCCATATCTACCAGACATTACACCTGAGGTAAATACTATTGGCAACAGAAATGCGGAAGTCCATCTCACCTTCGGTTCCCTTGCAGCTCCAACGGAGTCAGGCGTAGGGAGTGTGTCCGACGTTCAGATTGGTGTGTTCGACGTTCTTCACTGATGACGAGGATCATGGATACCGAAGTTGAATTTTCTCCCGACGACTGGGTTTCAGCCACCCAAACGAGCTCATCGTAATGATTAATTAGAAATTTATTAAGTAGATTTAATATATTTTGCATAGTAAAAATTTAACGGAGAATATTCGGAAGTCCTGCAGTGGCAGGTTAACGATGAAGGTTCTCTTTGGGGAAAGCTGCTGTCCAAAGAGCATTAACGTCTGCTGTTCCTCTGTTCCTCAAAGCCGAATAGTAAAAAGTAGTAAAAGGTGAGTGGATCCTTCGAGTTAGAATCAAACTGACTATGTCTTACATTGAAGAAAAAGTGCGAATGAATTCTGCATTGGATTAAACAACATACTGTTTTTCATTGTTTAAAAAAAACACTAACTAATACTAACAATTAACAACGAAAAGAACGAAGAGCAGAAATTCCAACCAGAAATTTCACAAATAAATAATATGCATTTTGTACAAGTATACATGTAAGAAGAGGCACACGAAGAAACGTGAAGTAAACGGACTCGCTCGTTCAAGCTGGCAGCTCAAGGTAAAATATTTCTGTTTTTCACAAAGAAAATACCGCAGTGTCGAGACTCGTGTCTTCAGTCCAAGTTACGCAGATTTACTGCTGTTCGGTTGCCTGGAAGATTTGTTTTTATTGATCTTATGTCCGAGTTATGAAATTATGCGTGTCGTGTGTACGACATTGTTTTCTGATTATGATAATGTGCATTGATTTTGAAGCCGTCGCATTTTTTTAGCAGGGCAAAGTGATCTAATCTTAAAAATGACACGAAATTTAATAGGCATGATGCACTCTGTCAATTTCCTACTACATATATCAGGAGGGTACCTGATTCATTAAAAAATTATTACTGCAGAAGAAGAGGCACTTCAGTTGCATCTTTCCCGAAGTCTTGTGAAGGTATCTAATTCTAGAGGGACCACATTTCTTCTTCTTGCTTCTTTATCCTACGTCTACATCACTTCGTTCAACAAGAACCCGAAATTCTTACTTGAAAACTCAGCACTTTGTTTATATACGTTGGTCTAAAAATGGAATTACACAAAACGAATATAATTTTTAGGTTGCATGCTGTATCACCACCATTGTTTTTTTAAAGTGTCCCAATCTTCAAATCACATACTGTTTTTTGAATTGATTGTTGTTAGTTCAAATAATAGACTGTCTGCAAAATTTATGCGCTATTTGTACAAATACTCGTATGATTTTAACCCATTTCTGCCAAGCGATAACTATCGTTACCAGATTAAATAAAGTCCCATAAAAATCATTAAATACATGGACTACCGGTTTTATCGTGTTCAGTAGTTTGATACAAGTTCAATTTACGTTCAAAACGAGTTCAGTTCTGCTTGGCTGCGTACAACTGTCGCATTTGAACTTCAAAGCTGATTAACATCTTGTGTTTCATGATGTCACGACCGCGACTCAGAAAGCTGTCAGTTCTACCTTATATTTTGGGGCTATTTTTAAATTTTTACTATTATATGATGGAGAAAAGGTCTTTCTTTTATGTCATGCAAACTAATTTTTTTATTTTTTTATTTGACAATTATATGAAACAAAACATTTAGCGTGGTAACTATAGTTACCGCTCGGCAGTATAATTATCATCTGTGACACATTTAGTTTTTCATTTAGTAAGTTTCTATTTGATGTATTTAATAAGTTTAAATTAATATAAATTGCTTATTGTTTTCTGAACTTTGTATTTTTACGCAATATTGAATTTTACCTTATTTTTTACATTCCCCCATTTTTTTGATGTCGATAAGTGGGCAGTGGGAAAAATCAACAGGGCAGAGAAATTCCTTAGTGTCGATGAAATCATGGCTCCTTACTATGGGAGGCATAGAGATAAGCAGTTTATACGAGGAAAACCTGTAAGATTTGGATTCAAGCTCTAGGGAGCAGCTAAATCAGATAGAACTCTGCTCCATGTTGAACCGTACTGCGGCTCAAACACAACAGTTGCTGACCATGGATGGGGTCATGGACCCAATCTTGTTATGGAAATGATTCAAAAAACAAATCTAAGAACAGGACAACATGTAATTTGCGATAATTACTTTGGGTCTGTTGCCCTACTGAAAAAATAGCAAGTAAAGAGATAGCATGCACTATTACACTGCGTGAAGATCGTCTGGACGAAGCACTCTTAGAACCTATAAAACTTATGGATAAGAAACCTCGTGGACACATGGAGCAGGCATTTAGTGGAACAGTCTCAATAGTGGAATGGAAACACAATAAAGTTGCGAGCGCAGACTCTAATAAACTCCGTGCTCGTCCTATACAACAGGCCAAAAGATGAGACAGGAAAAAAAACAATCTTTATTTCCAATCGAGTACACAGTACATAGACATTAGTACATTGGTTTTTCAAATTCTTAAGGTTAATATTTTAGGAGAAAGGGTGATGGTGAGCTCCATGCGACGATCCCGGGAGGTTGATGGGCGTCTTCATGGGCGGGGAGTTGAGTGCTTAGCGGGTTGAGTGCACGGCACGGCGTACGAGAAACAACTCGTGTCCATGGCCGGGTTCGAACCCGCGGTCTTTCTACATGAAGCAGAAACCCAATACAGAACACGGGCCGCAGACCACTCGACCACGGTGGCTGAAGGCCCGTAAATCTATTTAAATTCAGATCCCTAATTCTATACAGACGTATAATAAGCACAAGGGTGGAATAGATCTGTTTGATCAACAAGTAGGTGCATATTACATAAGAATGCGATCAAAGAAGTGGTGGTGGCCTTTATTTTCATGGAGCCTGAAGGCACAAGTTGTGGATGGAATATAGAAAAAGTGACAATGGAGATTTTACAAGACATTTTGTGATTGCACTGTTGACAATTTATGGTAACAAACGGCAGCATCCAGGGCCAACAGCTGTAATTTCTAAATCTACAGTAGATGAAATCAGATACAATAAACAACAACATTGGTCAACAAAAGGTGAAACAAAGTACAGAAGATGCCGGGAATGCGGACGCCGTTCAGCTTATATTTGTAAGATGTCAGTTGCCTGTCTACCCAGAGTGTATGGAGCCATTCTATACTCAAAAGTGAGCTAGATATATGTTTTTAGTAGTAATTCGAAACCATTCAACAGTATTATTGGTATAATTATTGGTAATTCAATTGCATTTAACAATAATTTGTGCTTGAAAAGGTCAAATATTTTAAAGGAAGCGATTTTGTTATGTTAATGCCGATTGGTAACTATAGTTACCAGGCAATATTTTTCGTTTCTACCAATAAATAGTTATTTGAGTTTCTTCATGTACTAAATCTATTCCAGAGAATTGTTTTAAAGTGTAAAATTCGTAAAAATGCTGCACGATAATTATCGGCATTAATGGATTAACTTTTGGATGTATGGATTAATTTATCTAATATGACACTAGCTCTTGAATTGATTGAAATTATCACTTTTGCGTTTGGGCTGTTAAATGAAATCAAATGTTTTTAATAAGTGAAATTCTCGAACCTGGCTTCCATTCTGTGGGGAAAGCATCCTATGCTTTCTTTTTTTAGATTTTGGTTAGATGCTGGCGGCCGATTTATACATTCCGTTCGTATTCGGAGAAGCGCAAAGCTTGGCCAAGTTAGGCTCAAACCTCTTCTGTCTTGGACAACGTCGTGACAACTTCTGATGGCTTCCACGAAACAAGGAATGGCGCCGCCAATGCGAACTTGTCTGATTTCCTTTGAAATATTTCAGTCCCTCTCCGTCAGACGAGAAGGGAGCGATGCAAGTGTCGGTCTTCCTTAGCAGGCCGTGAAGCTTCACGTTCAGAAGTGCCCTAAATGAAACACCACAGATTCATCAACTTTGGTGGCGAAAATCTTTTACGGATGAAATATTTCTGGCTACATTTTTTGTTTTATAAACCTAAACAGAGAATGACGATACTAATTAACTCATATTTCAACTTTTCTTCATTGATGAGAAGCTTTCCATTGGTTCTGCTGAAATGCAATTGCAGAGTCGCTGTTGATTAACTTTGTATTGTCTCCGAAATATTTGAGTTTCAGAAGTTAATAAAAATTTGGTATTTACTTTTGCAGCCCGTGAACAATACAAAAATAAGTGTTTGTTCATAGTATTGCTGACTATATAATTCATTTCGCAGGAAAATTTCAATCTTCTCAATTTGCTAGCATTGAACGCTGAATTACCCTGCCCCAAAACTAAAAAAATGAATCTTCAGTGCCGTGTAAAATTAAAAAAACAAGTATTAAAACTTCAATATCTTCAAAACATGAGAATAATTTCTTCTGAAATTTTTACTGAGTGTAGACATACAGTATTTGAACTATTTTTTAATTTTCATGTTGCTTAAATAATACTTCAATAGTTATTTAACATCTTATTATTTTTCGTGTGTTCAAAATTTAGGAACAGAATTTTAAAAATGGATGAAAAGACCGTTTTCTAACTGCGGGTAAAATTTCTAGTCAAATTAATGGTGGTACAAATGTTTCCCAACAAATTGCGTCTAGGCGACTCATAAAATAGGCTTAATATGCAAGATCTCCTCGGAAAAAGCCGCTGATAAGTAAAAAGAATCAGGCAGCAGGATTGACATTTGTAAGGAAACATGTCCGTTGGTTAGCAGACGATTGGAAAGAAAGAATTTTTCAGTGATAAATCTAACTTTAATGAATTTGGTAGCGATAGTGAACAGCTTGTAAAAAGAAGAATGATTGAAAGTTTGAAATCAAACCGTATGAAGAAAACTTTAGTTTAGTGGGGGAAGCATGATGCTTCTCAGTATGATATCAGGCCAGGGTACATCACCTCTTGTGCGTTTACAGTTAATGTTTACAGTTAATGTTACTGTTCAGATGAATGTTTTAGAACAACATGTTGTACCAGATTTTCAGAATTCTAGAATTTATACTACTGTTTTATTCAGGATTGTGCCCCTGCCACAAGGTAAAGCTCGTTATGGGTTATCTTAAGGATCAAGGAGTAGAGGTTATGGACTGACCACCTCAGAGTCCCGACATGAATCCAATAGAAAACCTATGGAAGACTCTAAGACAAAATGTTATAGCGAGAAATCCAACAACAGTTGAAGATTTGTGGCTAAAGTTATAACAGGAATGGGTCAAGATTACAATTGCTCAATGTCAAGATTTGCTAAAATACTGTGTTCGTAGATGCAATGATGGGTTGCATACTGAATTTTTAAACAACTATCTGTGATCTAGTGTGTACTTACGTTTAGGTAAAAATTTTACTTTGTTCATAATTTGGAATAATCAAAAAATAATTAAATATCAAATAATATCATTGGCAACTTGAAAATTTCGACAACTAAAACATTTTAAGAACAGTTCAAGTACTGAATGTCTACACTCGGACAATGTTTCAAAAAAATTGGTTCATATTTTTTGAAGTTTTGGAAATTTTAATATTTTTCCCTTAATTTTGGATGTCACTGTATATAGACTAATTTACCTCTCATTAAATACTTTATTCTTACCCTAAAACTTTGTGAAACCAGTCATTCTTTTCCTGCATTGCCACAGTTGTTAGGGTATCGAAATAGCTTCCCTAGTGCTGATGCGCTTCTCCTAGTATCGATAAGGTAATACTATTATCTATTTAGTTAACCTAGTACCGATGCGCTTCTCCTAGTATCGATAAGGTAATACTATTATCTATGTAGTTAACCTAGTACCGATGCGCTTCTCCTAGTATCGATAAGGTAATACTATTATCTATGTAGTTAACCTAGTACCGATGCGCTTCTCCTAGTATCGATAAGGTAATACTATTATCTATGTAGTTAACCTAGTACCAATGCGCTTCTCCTAGTATGGATAAGGTAATACTATTATCTATGTAGTTAACCTAGTACCGATGCGCTTCTCCTAGTATCGATAAGGTAATACTATTATCTATGTAGTTAACCTAGTACCGATGCAGTTCTCCAAGTGTCGATGAGGTTATACTATTATCTGTGTAGTTAACCTAGTACCGATGCAGTTCTCCAAGTGTCGATGAGGTTATACTATTATCTGTGTAGTTAACCTAGTACCGATGCGGTTGCCCTGGTAGAAACGTATTAATCTCAGTATAAACGTGGCTACTTTGCTAACCCCATGGTATCGATGGGGTTACGTATATGTACTAGTATCGACGTAATTACCTTAGTATCGACACGATTACTCTATTATCGAACTGGTTTAGTGCAGAGGCGTGATGCTCACAAGTGATTAGAGCAGTGGTTCCCAATCTGTGGTACGCGTACCACTAGTGGTACTCGAGGGCCTTCCAGGTGGTACGCGAACACTTCCGGGGTCATGAACAATTTTTATTTTGTTATATTTTACTTCACAAAATGTTTACTGCCTAACATAGGGTAATCTGGCAACGATTTGTAGTTAGCAAATCTTAGCTGATTTGCGTGTTCTATTTGTACAATTATGGAAATAAAGTGATATCTGATCGAATTTAGTTTCTCTGGAACCAGGTGGTACGCGGCGACTGTACGGGACCTCCAAGTGGTGCTTGATCACAAAAAGTTTGAGAACCACTGGATTAGAGCATAGAGTTGTGTACACACGCAGCGACGTGTCGTGGAACATCGATGATGATGTTCCATCAGCAGTCGTATGTATGCAGTGCTATTGCTTATCTCTGAGTATCGAGCAGTTATAGAATAGAATAGAATAGAATGAGGCTATAGGAACGAACCTTCTGGCCCATTCTTGGGTCGGATAATTACTTCAATAATTATTCGGTTGTTTTACCCAAGTCCCATGCCGTATTTCTAGCCGCGTCAACCATGTCGGCAGCGGGATTCGAACCCGGGTCTTCCCGCTCGCAAGCAGGTTCGCTCACCAGTCGACCAAGCTGGTGTACATTTATATGTATGCAGTGCTATTGCTTATCTCTGAGTATCGAGCAGTTATATGTATGCAGTGCTATTGCTTATCTCTGTGTATCGAGCAGTTATATGTATGCAGTGCTATTGCTTATCTCTGAGTATCGAACAGTTATAGTTGTATTTGCTTATCTCTGAGTCTCGAACAGTTATAGTGCTATTTGCTTATCTCTGAGTATCGAGCACTGTTCATGGCAACTCACATTCTCATTACGGATCTTCTTGTATAGAACAGTCATAGTGTTATTGCGTATCAGTGTTGTGTCCAACAATTTTAGCATCATTACGAATCTGTGTTGTGCAAAACATATACAGGGTGCAGCCACACAACTGCCCTTTTTTATCAGGAACTTGCTGGGAAAAAAGGGAGTTATTTTGCATCACACTGCATCATCATTGTGATCTTTGCGTGTCAAACAGTTATAGAATGAATGTGGATCTGTGTTGTGTCGAACAGGTACAGTACCATTATTGATGTGTGCGTATCGAGCAGTGTGTCACTCGTAGTTTCTCGAGCAAGTGAGGTTTTTTATTATTCTTTATTTCCCCAAGAAATTCGTTGGGAGGCTTCACGGAGCCATAAATTCCAGCAAAGCCGTTTTTGCTGCGCTTCGTGAGTTTGCAGTTGAATATATAGACTTTGTTCGTTGAATTGACCTTGGTTTTACCTCCATTGAATGAAAATTTGACTGTTTTTTGAATGAATTATTTTGCAAGTGCCTTTTTTCTTTGCTATTTTGATATAAAATACACGCTTGAAGAAACTAAATTACCCTTTTTCTGGTAGGATGGACGGTGCATCGATAAAAAATTTTAAACGGAAAGAACGAACCTCTTTCTCACATTTGTTTGAATCTCAACAGAAGATGCTGGCAAAGTACCGATTTTATTTGAATATTTTTCTCAGACAGAAAACTCTTAGAATGAAAGTTGTCCAAATAATTAGACTTAATTGTCAGTGCATGGTAGGGAATATCGAACATTCTTTAAAAGTTTTCAAAATAGGCTTATTTGAATTGAATTGAGTTGAAGAGTATAAAAATATACTACAAAAGATTCTTAGAACTGGCATATTTCTTATTAACTTGCGATTGTATTATTTTATCGACCTAAAGCACCGTACATTTACCATAGGTGGAAAAACATTATTCGTATATGAATTTTACGTTACATCCTTAAACATGCTGGCTCTTTTCCGCTGCGCATGCGTTGAGTACACTGTGTTGAGTACAGTGTACTCCTGAGTACACGTATATTGTGTTGAGTACAGTGTACTCCTGAGTACACGTACATTGTGTTGAGTACAGTGTACTCCTGAGTACACGTACACTGTGTTGAGTACAGTGTACTCCTGAGTACACGTATATTGTGTTGAGTACAGTGTACTCCTGAGTACACGTACATTGTGTTGAGTACAGTGTACTCCTGAGTACACGTATATTGTGTTGAGTACAGTGTACTCCTGAGTACACGTACATTGTGTTGAGTACAGTGTACTCCTGAGTACATGTACACTGTGTTGAGTACAGTGTACTCCTGAGTACATGTACATTGTGTTGAGTACAGTGTACTCCTGAGTACATGTACACTGTGTTGAGTACAGTGTACTCCTGAGTACATGTACACTGTGTTGAGTACAGTGTACTCCTGAGTACACGTACATTGTGTTGAGTATAGTGTTCGTATGAGAACATGCGTCAGTGCAACTATATGAACTCGTCAAGGTTTCCTCTGAGTTTTTCTCTTTATTTTGCTGTGCGATCCAAGGCAGAATTGTGTGAAGTTTTTGCTGTGTAAACATTTCAATTTTTTGCCTCAGTGCATTGTCTTGGTCATCTGATAAGGTGGAATGCTTTAGATTATTGAAAATGAGCTTTTTAAAATTTTACTATTTTATTTAATTTATTTGAATGCTATATTTGGCGAGTAATCTATGTTCTGCTTAATACATCCATTGCTTGTAATTTAAAATGTTCAACGTGATTTTCATTGGAAAAACAATACATTTTGAGATTTATTTTGTCCTTGCTTACTACACGGTCGTCAAAAAATTTCCACAACGGTAAGATTTCTAGCTGTTCATTTCGAACAAACGTTCTATGATCCGTAGCACTTGACTGTCATGTGATCAGAATAAGCTTCATGGGTCATACAAAGTGCATAGGCGGTATACTCCATGTGGATCTTATGGACTGTGTAAGCCAAGTAAGTGAATCAACTGATGTTTTTAGGACATGACAGATAATGATCAATATATTTGGCCGTACTATAATATATGCTTTTTGCATACCGACACTTTTTTCTAGACCATCTGCTAAATAATATCTAGATCATTCGCTTTATCGACATACCTAGTAACCATGCAGTGCGTGTTTACTAACAGTTTTAGTTACGTTGGTGATAGTAATCACATTCGAGAAGATATACTGGTAACGAACTTTTTCGCTATTCTTTCATCATGTTCAAGCCTCTGAAAAATGTGAAATTTGCTCAGTAGAGGGCATTCGAAGTCGTTGTAAAGCTTCACGTCTAACTTGATATCTGTTTTTCGTGAAATGAAGTATTATTATGTTGAAGAAGAAAATTAAATGTCTCATCACATGGCGTTCGATAAGTAATTTTCCTTAAGTCCTTTAAAGTCTTCTTAAATTCATGTCTGCTGGCTAAGCAGGCTTCATCTGCTAAATTTTGTTGTAATGCACGCCATGTTAGTACTAAGTTGTTTACTGCATTTTTCCGGGGAAGCCAGAGAGGGAATCTTATTTTTCGACGAAGATTTAAATCAGACCGGAATGGCTGGACGCATTTCCTTGTGGCGGTGGAACTCTGCGCTTGGGGCAATTATGGGTGGGGCAAATTAGACTGTCAGTGACGCAATTAGGAAATGCGCCGGTAAGATGTATAGAGACCTTCCGGAGAAATATCGTCCTGCCCAGCGAACCACAACCACACAGGGCTATGCTCAACCTGCGCCTTCACAAAATTCTGGGAAACAAAAAATTCTTTGTAAACAGAACGTTCTAACGCTTACACTGCATTGAATTGGGGAATTTGTCAGCTCTCCCCAAAAGTTGAGTTGAACTTCAATTAAAGACTACGTCAAATTTAACAGATGGTCGGTGCAATCTGTACTTTAATGCTTTTGATTTTTAATGCGTTACAAGGATGCATGCACAAATGATTAAAATATATTTGGTAATTTTATGATCTTATCACTGTTGGTAAATGTTAAATGGGAACGAGGAATAAGTTCAAATCCCATTTAAAGTGGAATTATATGTGTTGCAAGTCCAGTGAACATTCGAACATTCTAGAAAAGAGAAAAGTTCTGAGAAGAAACAGCTGATTGCTCTTGATTCTAATGTTCTGTTTTCGAATTGAAATTCAATTATTGTTAGATAAACACGTATACATAGAATAGGATTTGAGTAGCAAATATTAAACCACATGAAAATCATGTAACTATCGTGTAAGAAATAGTTACAGATTTGAAAAATTCAGCCGTTATTGCAGAAAAATGAACAGTTGAAAAATGGACTTTCAAGCCGCACATGTCTTACAGTGCGTAAATGTGGGTTGAGTAAACGCGGCTTCCTGGTCGCATATTACATGAGGAATGATTGATACTGAATCAAATATTATCTCGACTGTTTACTCAACACAGAGATCTAGGAGTTCTATGTTCGTATAGATCAGTGTTTCTCAAAGTTTTTTCAATCACCGCCCTCTTAGGACACTATTTGATTTTTCACCGCCCCCTAATGATTATACAGGGTCAGGCAAAATGATCTGACACATTTAACCTACAAATTTAATCTACAAATGTGTCAGATCATTTTGCCTGACCCTGTATTACTGTATATTATACAGTAATATACGCCCCCCATTCAAGGCGTACCCTCCTACCGCCCCCTTGCATTTCCTCAACGCCCCCAGGGGGGCGGTACGGACCACTTTGAGAAACATTGGTATAGATTCTTCATTGATAAGAGTTATTCTACCTTTACTGGATGCAGAATAGAAGGCCTGTTTGCAAATCATCGAAGACTTGAAAACAAGGTATTAAAATTGAATTAGTAATTTAAAACTGTAAAACTAGATTCTAAATATTATTGTGAACCTACAGATGCACGGATCCGAATTGCGGACATACCGCAACAGTTGTTGATATTTTTGAGCCGTCGTGATATCAGCGTATGCTTGATACTTTTGTACCAACGTGACAAAGTTGTCAGCAGATACTTGGTATTTTTGCTTCATAATGACATGGTTCTCAGTGTATACATGATAT
Source organism: Trinorchestia longiramus (assembly GCA_006783055.1). Taxonomy (NCBI): domain Eukaryota; kingdom Metazoa; phylum Arthropoda; class Malacostraca; order Amphipoda; family Talitridae; genus Trinorchestia; species Trinorchestia longiramus. The sequence goes on from VCRD01000734.1 coordinate 235,363, forward strand.
TTTTGTTCCCACATGACAGGGTTGCCAGCGTATGTAGATATTTTTGCTCCCATGTGACATGTCTGTCAGCGTATACTTGATATTTTTGCTTCTATATGACATGTCTGTCAGCGTATACTTGATATTTTTGCTCCTATATGACATGCCTGTCAGCGTATACTTGATATTCAAAACAGTTCCCTGTCAGTTTGCCATGAGCTTTTATTTACTGAAAATTTATATTTTACTAATTACTAATTATAATATAATAGTACTACGATGCTCTTTCACAGTAGTACTCTTCTCAAAGTGATACGTATTTGATTAATAACAAATTGAGATTTTCTTCCGGGTGTACTCACTTATGTATATGTTAGAAAGTAGTTTACCGGGATTACATTTTCAGTTGTTCGATAGGTATGTAATAATTCACTGTTTAGTTAAGTATTTATGGATGGGGGCAAACGTTCTATTCTAGCTGCATTTACGTTGCTGTCATTTTTAAACAATTCTGTGTGTTTCTTGATCAGTCATAATGAATAGATCTAAGGTCACAGTCATGATCTTTGGAACTAGAAGCTGCAGTCAGTTGCCGAAATTTGAGGCTGAAAACAAAAATTGAAGTCCTGATTTAGGAGTCAATGATTGATTGAAAATTAGTACATGAAATTCAAAGTCGGAATATAATATTAAAGTTCGTATAGTTCGAGTCGTACGGTGGAGTAGGGAGTCAAAGTAAGGAAATGAAGTCAAGTTCTGTAGCCAAGGGCCAGCGTTAAGAATTACAAGCAGAATTGAAAATAAAACTCAGATGTGGTAGAAAACATGAAATCTGAGGCAATTATTTGCAAAACGAATTCTGCAACATCGTTGGTGGGACTTGAGTTCTGTGAACAAGTGGAAGGATATCTGAAGTGGCATTAAGAAAACAGTTCATATTTCATGTTATGCGGGTGATATTCGAGAAAAAATGCCTTTTTCATTAGCTTCAGAATTTCAAAGTGAGTGACTCACTCACAGTGAGTTGAATTACTCACAGTGACTCATGTTGAGAAAACGATGGAAGGTGAATTTGCAAAACTTTTTCTAGTTGTGAATTCAACACCAATATTCAAAAGCCTATTCATAACATTCTTATATTTGACAACTGCAGCTTTGATCAAATAACAACAAACTATGCTTATGTAGGTCGAATACTGTTCTCAAATCAGGCGATAAGCATCATGCTGCTGTCGGAAATTGATCAAAGGGTTTTTGAATTGCTTTGGTGAATGTACTGCAATCATTCTTAAAATGATTCGATTAAAGCGATTTTGTATTTGTGATGATGCTAGAGAACCTTAAATAGGCCTTCATTTGAAGTAATATTGGCTGCATGCTGTGCATTGCTCCACAAAATTGGCGACGCTCGCATAAAAGCTTATGTAAAATCTATATCATATTTTATGTTAGTGGTTTCCATTGTGCTGTGATAGCAGTAGGCAGTAGCAGCTCTGAGTTCATCACCCTTCTACAGAGTACAGAAATGCTTCATGGATTGCTATTGAAGTGTATAGAAACTTGGTTCAGTGAGTTGAAAGCATTGAAGGGATGCAATCAACTGGGTTTCAAAAAGGTATTCCCTATTGTCACATACTACGTTCAAAATATACTACAAAATATACTACAAAATATAATATACGGTCTATACATACTACGGTCAAAATATAATGCTAGGCTGATTAAATACACGTAACGCATTGAGAAATGCGCTCGCCAAAAGCGTGAGTAAGAGTTCTGACCAGGTCAGGAAGCATTAGTAAATCAGGATTTTTATTACGTGTACTTGCATACTTAAGTAAAAGAATTATTTTAGTTTTCTTGCAGGTATTAAAAGAGGTGGAAACATTGCGTCCTGTCGCTCCTAGTCTCCACCAGCGGCTCTTGTGCACATTGTTTCTAGCTGCTCGTACTTTACGTACCAGTAAAATTTGGTGTACTCGTACATGGAAGAGTACTCGCTTAGTGAAGAGTACTCTCCTCTTGTAAGAATACTCTCTTGGAGTATGAGTACTCTCTTGAGACATGAACACTCTCTTGAAGTAAGAATACTCTCTTTGAATATGAGTACTTTCTTGAAGTAGGAGTACTTTCTTGAAGTAGGAGTTCTCTCTTGAAGTAAGAATACTCTCTTGAAGTAAGATAACTATCTCTTGAAGTAAGAATACTCTCTCGGCGAAACGTCTGATGTATCTGAAATGCAAAGAAAATATCCCCCAGCACATTTTGTTGACTGTTGGCTTCTCACAACAGCTTTAATTCTGAGACAAATTCCCCGTCCCACTAATTTACCGTCCCACTAATTCACAGTCCCACTTATTTACCATACCACTAATTTACTGTCCCACTAATTTACTGTCCCACTAATTCACCGTCCCATTAATTTACTGTCCCACTAATTCATCGTCGTATTAATTTACCATCCCATAAATTCACCGTTCCACTAATTCACCGTCTTATTAATTCACCGTTCCATTAATTTACCGTCCCACTAATTCACCATCCCATTAATTCACCGTCCCATTAATTTACTGTCCCACTAACTTACCGTCCCATTAATTTACCGTCCCATTAATTCACCGTCCCACTATCTTACCGTCCCACCTCCACAATTGTTATCGTCTTTTCCACTAGCGTCAGTGGCCGTCAAACTTGCGACGTGTTCTGTTGCGTTTGCATGGTCTGTTCTCGATGAGCCTCGGTCGTCTTTAGGTTTTACCACTACTATGACTACTACTATTATTGTTTTCCTTTTATTGTTATTATTATAGTTAATTTTATCATTGTTAATATCATTATAAATTTTTGTATCATTATTCTTTTCATTACTAATATTAATCTTATCATTATTACTGCTATTACTATCATTCTCCTGAAACGTTTCTGTCTCGGTTGTCAAAGTTCTGAAATTTGCAAAGTATTGTTCGATAAGATTTATTCAAGCTTAACTCACCAACTGCCAAACAATCATGTTCATTTTACGGTATGCCATTAGTAAGAACTTTGAAGTTTTTACTTACGATTTACATTAATGCATTTATTCGTACCTAGTGATCCATGAAAAATATATTTTTGTGAGTTCACACTTGAAGAGGAGCTCTTAAAATTCAAACAGAAGTAATAGCAGATAAAATTCCATGAAGAGGAACTGATGGAGCTTTCATTGCAGGAAGTAATTGACTTGTCACAAGAGGCAATTTACTTGCCACAAGAACCTATCGACTTGACACAAAAAGATGATTAACTTGTCAAAGTTTTGAGGACTGCATCAAAATTCGTAGCTCATTAAGATATTTTCTTAATGAATGTTTTCTTTTAAAACTTGTTCGACGATGGAATTGTGTATCAAAGCATAGCGGATGCTTTTCAGTTCAACAAAAAATCTAACAAATTTTTTTTCATGATCACGAGTCATCCATTTTCACGAAGAAAATGGCGGCAACAATTTTGGTTTAAGGCTATGGTAATCAAATTTTAAAAAGGTGTAAAAATTCTTGATCTAAAAGTAAATAAGACTTGAAGTTGTTGAATATGCTCGAGTAGTCCCTCTGAATTTTTTTTTGGAGTTTAGTGAGAGCAGTACGGATTTTATTGGTAACAGACACTGGTGCAGCCCATAATACTCCTACGCCTTAGTGATGGTTTGTAACTCTGTGCAGGCATCACACTGCCAATAAAGAATTTTCTATGAGCTAAATTTAGGGAGGTGAGTGGGAAAATGCTCAGATCTATTGCATTTTATTGGCTCTCCAGTACTAAATGATTATCAGTCGGCATTTCTTTGCACAGCCAGCGGTTAATTGACGTACGAAAGACTTAAATCCTACTGCTAGAACCGCGCACGGCGTATGCCTCACTAACTGCGAACTGGGGAGCTATAATTGCCTGGGAATTAACTTCGTGAGCTTAGGAATAGCTGAGGACACTTCCAGATGTAAAATTTAAGAAAAACTCGGTGTTTGCCAGACAAATTTTGGCGAAGGTGAAAGTGTTCAATAGGAGGAACTTTACATGATTGACACTGGAGGAAAACATTTATGATACCAAAATTAATTCATTAAATCTAGACATAGAGCTTACATGAGTGCTGCATAAAGATAAATTAATTTTTAATTTTAACTCAAGAAAATGTATCTTTATACTAACTAACTGTGACCAGAATAGCCGTACACTTGAGAAAGCGTTAGTTTTATGTTTGGGATTGCTTTGTCTCAATAATTTATTTCAGCTCATTTTCAGTTTATTATACTTTTACTCTAATATGCCTCGCATTTTTTAAGCAATTTTGTACGACCAAAGTGTTGACTGGTTCTTTAATGGTGTACGTATATGCATTTTTATAGCGTAAAATTCATTTTCCACAGTCTCACTGGGAACAGATACGGTCCAAGACAGTTAATTTAGACCTAGATTGAACGCTTCGCTCAGCCCCGAAATAGTGCCTTGAGTTAAGATACGGCTCAAATTGAGACATATCTACATACATAGATTGAATGCAAATGGATACGAGCGAAAGCAGATTCTCTCAGCACTAGCACCAGGAGTCGGTGTCCTTCAGTAATGGGAAGCCTAAGTGAATAATATGCCCTGGGAAGTCACGCATCTTGTTGTGACTCACGCCAGCGAATTAGAGTGAGTGGCACAGAAGCAAGATCCACACGAATCACGCTTCAGCTACAGCTCTTTGGCTGATCTCAACTTACACACCTCAGAAGGGTCAACGGAACCCAGTTAATGTGTTTGTCTGGCTGAAATTAAAGCTTCAAAGTGATATTTGCTGAAGCTGAGCGCTCACAACTGAAAACGTCGTTCTTTATGTGCATCCAAAACGTCTGGAAAATAACGGTGCGGTTTCGTCTAAGTCTATGGCCTTGCATGTGTTTCCTATTGCACTGTAGAGTCTTTGCAAAGATTGCACGGAAATTTTGACTAGTATCTTTTAATATAATAGTGCTACAAATCAGTGCTAATTTTGCCTTATTTTAGCCTCAAGCTTTGATATGTTGTGTTTGAAATCGTCTTAATTATGCAGGTACAATTAAAAATTACAGGCCTCACGCAACGGTTTACTTTGCGACTTACCTCAATGCAATTGGTGGTCAAAACACTAGTTAAAAATAAGATGTTTTGTGTTGCTGGATTGTGTTGTGCTGACGGGTATTTCTTAGTGATATCCAAGCGAAATGGCGACCATGTGCAGCAGTTGAGGATCATTGGCCTTACTCGTTTTCTGGGGTAAGCTAAGATTTGTAAAAAACTAAGTCTCGCTCTAGCCAGGTCTCTAACTAGATCTCTAACCATGTCTCTAACAAAGTCTCTAACCAGTTCTCTAACCCGGTCTTTCTAAAAAATAACATAGCAGACGAACTCATATTTTCAATAAACTTTGGCTAAATAAAATAATTACGAGTGTGTTCTCAGTTTGGGTACGGCCATTTCTACAGCAGTACTAGGAAGTGGGCGTGATCACTGATTTTTTTTAATTGGGGATGCAACGTGCATCAGAGAAGCACTCGTAATTATCAGTAACAAGGCCAAAACCATTGTGATATTGTTTGAAATTATTTTCCACATAGTATATGCGTCCCATGATTGGCGAGGTGATCAAAAAGTTCTTTCAACATGAATTTTGATTTTTAATGTCGGAAATATTTTACTTTTAGCAAAAGATGCCTTCTGCACGTTTTTGTGGCTCTTGGTGAAGTTGTCTAACCTGAAGCCCCCCTGCATCACGCAGGCCTACGGCACGCAAAGATGAACACAAGCGACAAGCAGTTAACAGCGACCGCCAGTAACGCCACTACTTTGTTAACAGCGCCAGTCATACAAATATTTTTGAGAACTGGTGAATTTGACAGCAGTGCTATTCACTTTTTATTTTCGTCACTAGTCGCTAATGCTATTTCTGAATGAAGTTATTTTCAACAATAATCGTCAATACACGAGGGAATTAACTAGTTCAGAATGCGTCTGATCATGTTATGACGATTGAGTGAGTAAACATAGAAAATGGTATGAAGTTATTGAATAATTGGCAATACATTGAACATTTCATATCAGTTATCCAGTGAGTGTGAATTTGAAGTATTATTACAATGCCAATTGAATTTAATACAGTGAAGTTATCAATGATTTATTATATGGCATGTACTAAAATAGAAGAATATCTTCGAATCTACTATCTTAATTTATATTTTCGTGTAATTGTTGCGGATTGATTCATGGTTGTATGCTTAATGTTTCGTTAGATTGTTGATCACAGCAAGGAATTTAACCCCGTCTGTATCACATCAACATTTAGCAAACCATGACGTAGGCAGACTAGTTGTAACTGTGATTCTTTACTGATTTTTGTAACATACGTCAATGGTTCTTATCATGGATGCATCTGTTACATTTTTACAAGTTTTATTTAAGAAATTCCGATAAACTGGTTCAATCATATTAATTGCTGCTGCTGCTGCATTAATTGCTGTCATAGTTATCCCTTTCACAAATTTGATTGGCAAATGAGTTAATGAGAATATTTTTTGACAATTTTTGACTTATCAGGGGCCTAGCTGTGGGTCACAGAGTGGGTCACACGTTTTAAAACATGCAGCCTAATGGCTTTAGCCTCAAATTATTGCTTTTATTTTATAAATTTGATTTAATATTGTGTGAGTTTTAGAGGTAATGGCCATTACATTTAGATTTGAAACCTTAGAAAAAATGTTTACGATCAATTTATGTTCGTGAGTTGCTTTTCAATAGTTTTTGAAGCGATGCAATAAAAATAAAACTAGTTAGAGTTCTAAAAAACTTGCCTGCTTACAAGACTGTGAGTGATATGAGGCAGGATATATCATACGCGTCTTTTTTCATGTGTAAGCATAAAGTTAAGAGTGAGAGGGTATGAACAAAATTGCCATTACTTATCAATTATAACATTACTACGACCTTCATTTTGTTCATCAGAAATCAGGTGTGAACTTGTCCGATATTTGTCTATAATAATGCAAGTTCTATGTAGGAAATATTATACAGATTGAATTATATCACATCACTTCGGTAGAGCCTAATGGATTGACCTGACAGTCACTAATTGAAAATATATCGCCATTAGTTCAGTAAAACACAAAATGTTATTATTATTCCTGCTTAGTTATGGCTTACACTAAAAGCACAGTATTAACAAGGGAACTTTACGCTTTGCAAAATATATTCGAATTCAGTTAGAGTTGCTAATCTGAAAGATTTAGTATAGGAGCCGTTAGAATCGGTAATTGGCATCTTTTAAAACGCATAACTTGACTTAATGGAAGAACTAATGGTATCGCATAAATGTATTCGACATGCTGCTCTTAACATTGTGAACGAGAGAATTGATTAAATCAGTTATGCGTAACAACATATCGTAAATATATTCAACAGTTATTATGTATTTTATCCTCCCATGCGTACGGGGCTTAGAAATTTATTTAGCCCATTCCTAGTTTTTGTTCATGTTGTTTATCAGGTAAATTTGATGATTTTTTCTTCATTCATAATTCAGTGTTTGAGTACGTTGGTGACATCAACGTGTGAGTACCTGGGTTCTCAAAAGTTTGAGTCCGTCTAAGTCAGTGTTTCTCAAAGTGATCCGTACCGCCCCCGTGGAAATGCAAGGGGGCGGTAGGAGGGTACGCCTTGAATGGGGGGCGTATATTACTGTATAATATACAGTAATATATATTACTGTATAATATACAGTAATATATATTACTGTTTAATATACAGTAATATAATCACTAGGAGGCGGTGAAACATCAAATAGTGTCCTAACCGGGCGGTGATTGAAAAAACTTTGAGAAACACCGGTCTAAGTCCTAGATGTCGAAGTGAGAATCATACAATTGTTCCTAAATTGGAGGAGGATTATCTCTATCGAAACAAAGCCTTTTAAAAAATACAATAGTTATAAGATACTTTTGTGTGCTTTAAAAATAGGTGAAAAGACCATACGAACAAGTCGTTGCTTGAGGCATAGCTGATACGGAATTACGTTCTATGAATAAGAAGTATAATCTTTATTGCAATTCTGTGCTGTATTTTGAGCAACCTTTATGTATTGGATTTAAGTCTTTCATTGTGAAGGATAGCATCACTGTCAAAAATATTTTTCTAGTTGAAGCATTTTCTTCATCAAACTTTTCTTGTTGACATAAGAAGCATGTTTCTTAAAGTCATAGTGTCGTGCCTAAAAATTATGATAATTAAACAGAATCAGAAACTCCTATCGCTAAGTTGTGATTATTAGCTCTGATTCGTAATTGCCGTTATATTTGTTCGTCATCGTGTGACATGAAGTAGTTGAAGTTTGTTTAAGTCAACCAAAGCTGAGAGTTGATTGCAGTAATGATGATCTTCACGAACTGCTGCTCCGGCTAACTAATGTCATTAAATTTACCAATTATAATAGGGGTTATTTATTATAATTATGCTGTTATTAAATTGCTTTATCAGTATCATTTGGCTTATTATTATGCTACTTCAAGGCATGAATCTAAAAAAAATTATTAGTTTTCTCTAGATTCTGTTGAAATGCTCCTTAACATAGAATTCTAACGAACAGCAGCGTCTTCTGATGCCAAACATTCTATTCTTCCCTAAACCGTAGAAAATTCGATAATAAGTTCAAATTATTTTTAATTCCTGTATGTGATGGGCTTGTGTAAATAAAATCACGTTCAGTTGACACCTTCTATGAGTAAAACCAAACGTCCCATCGAAGTTACATTCCAAACAGTACATATGTTTAAAGCTAAAGTACATACAGTATGTTTAAAGCATTTTTAGATACATACCGTGAATAGAAGAAGATGAACAAATTTTAAAAGAATAATGGTTCAATCCCTGTACATTCTTAACTATGTATATGGAGGTAAGTTTAGTGCACTGAATTATTTAATTTTTTCAACCCGGTTACCGAAACAGGTGGGATGTTTGTTTCACGTGAACGAGTACAGGATAACTGCAAAATTTGTATCAGATAAATGAAAATAAAATGTAATATTTTTATCATTATTTTAAAATGTATTCAACTCAAGAGGATGAATCATTTATTCTCCTAGCATACGTGATTGATTTGTTCCTATATTTTTCAACTGAAGTATTTAGTACGAAAACCTGACACCGCAGCCGACCAAAAAAAACCTGTTGATCACCTGAGAAGCACCTCTAGGCAGATGCAGGGGAATCTTAAAAACCTGCAGGGAAATTTTAACAAACTTACCATTGATTTCAATTGGGTTCAAATTTCATTTTGGCTTCGTTCTTTTCATTGAGTTTACGTGTTTGCAAGTTTACGTATTGTTTACGTATACCCGTAGGTACTGCTGTTCTATCATCTATGATACTACGCATAGAATACCTACCACTTAAGGATTTTATGATAAGGCATTTTTAAAAACCAATGCTGTTACATTTCTTATGTACCAACTTTATTGGAAATATACGTTTTTGTTTTGTTTGTTTGTTTGAGGCCAATAGTCTGGAGTGTATTTGTCACTTGAACATAACTCAAAATTGAAAAGTCTTTTTGATGGGCGTAAGTCAATCAAAATAGACCGAGTTCGTAGAATAGACTATCGATATTAAGCAGGTGAAATTAAAAATTATGGAAAATTACTTCTTTATTACTATTCACATATTCTGATACTATTGCAACTATGCAGTGTAGTTTTAAGACCTTACACACTTCTAACTGCATGCTATCACGTACAAGTTAACAACTAATGAAACCTTTGTCTAAAAAAAACGAAGATTAAAAAGCTTTTTATCATATAATGAAATTTGATAAATTATTCGCATCAAATTATTGTTAATCTATTTTCAAGTAATCTATTATTAATCATGCATGAATTATTTACATACTTTATTCAAGATTCTTTGTCAACACTCACAAAGAATTTAATAGAAATGAACTCTAATTGCTCACATTGATATCAAATTGAAGTTCGAGGAATAGTTACAATCATGGTGAATTACCTGGAAGTTTACATGTTTAAAGAAGTTTAGGTTTTTTACTTTACCTATAATTGTACTTGCAAAAATTTTCAACTCCAATCTCAAACGAACAAAATGTAAATTTCATGAAGTTTCATATTTTGGAAGCGCAAATAAATTATGCACTGAATAATTGACTCAGGTATCTGAAACTGAAAAGGAATAAACATCACACCAAGTCAGCATCCTGGAAACGCGGATCAAAAGGAACTTCATCCGACACAAGTCTGTTGTGGTTCCGGTGATGAGTATCACGTGGGAGTGAAGCGGGATTATAAGTGGGAGTATATTTTTCATACTCTTGGTGGTGGTATGCATGCTCGTCAGAGGGGATCTCCTGGTTCAGCCTCTGATCACCGTATTGGGGATTGTGCTCGTAGCCCTGGGACTGGTAAGGTTCTTGATGCCACTGCTGGTTCATTTCATGAGAACTAGAACTTGGCGGCTTGTTGTAGTCGTATCTTCGACTGTGACTTAGGGTCGAAGGTCGGTAAGTATCAGCCGCTGAGTGCTGCTGTTGTTGAGGTCTGTAGCTTCCTCTTATCTCTGTCGGAACAGAGATTCCTTGGCTCTGAGATCCATAGTGGTATCCTCTTTGAAAGTTCCCTGTTGAAGCGGGAGGTAGAGTTGTGAATGTATGAATCTCTTGATTATTTTTATTCTTGTTTGGTTTACTGGGGACAGCTGGTCCGGGATTTCTACGTGCTGATTGGCGGATTGAGTGTTCAATAACTGCTTGTGAGGTAACGTGGTGCTTACTGCGTGCACCTGTTGGATTGTTCTCCAAGACCATGTGATTAACGCTGGTCCCTGGCCACGATTCAGGCTCTGTATCAGTTTCAGGCCGAACATTAGAGTTAGGAGCTGGAGTGTTGATCGTTGTTGAGGTGTCTCCTAATCGTAGAGCCTGCACTATTCGTTTAGAATTGGGTGACAAACTGCCTCCAGATTCTAATCTTTGTTTTTCGTACTCTGTAGATCTCTTCTGTACCAATAACTGTTCTTTACGCTCTTGTTCTTGTCGCCGCTTGAGTTCCAGATAAAGTTGTTTATGCTTAATTTTTCGCTCTTCTTCACGTCTTCTCAAGGATGAATCCGACTGTGAATCATTCTTTGAGAGTTGGTTGTTGTTGCCTTTGCATTCTTCTTTTTGGAGACTCACTGAAGACTTTGAATCTGACTGTGATTCCACGTCTAAGTCTTTCGCTGAGTTTAGCATGTCGACGCTTTTGAACCGTTTACTGAGAGTGTTTATAGGCTCACGTCCTCTAGTCTCGTCATCTGATTGAATATCTTCGATATATTTTTTCCCCTTCTTTCTCGAGGAAGACTTGCTTTTGTTCGACCTTGTCGATGAGCGCACATTCTTTGTTTTATTTTTCCGTTTGGTTTCCATATTACTTTTAGTGCTTCTATTTTTCACATGTTGTCGAATCTTCTTCCAGTCTTCACTTCGTTCGCTGTCAGTGGAAGGGCGGCGTGGTTTCTGCTCCTTTTGGCTAGCTTGGATGACTTGCTGAGTTGTTCGGAAACTAGCTGAGTCATCGGAACTTTCTTTCCGCATCGGCTGACGTTTTGAAGTGCGAGCTGTGGGCTTTGGAGGCACCTCCACTATGTCTTCCTCCGACTCCTCATCGGAACCGCTTGAATGATCATAGCTGTACTTTGACTTGTGTTTCTGGCGATTTTTCGCAAGTTTTTTCAGGATGATATCTACTGTACTGATCATCTTCTCCAAACAAGATGGCCTCTGACGTGTTCTATCCTGCACAAAGAAATGCTTTCAGTTATTCGTGAACAGAATGCATATGTATAATGTGTGCTTCTTCGGCATAGACACTAATGACTACTTATTTACAGCCAACGTTTCCTAAACAAATTTATAGATGCTATACATTCGTCTGATCAGAGTTAAAAGCTCAAAATGATAGAAAATTTTGGCCCATCTTATTGGTGATTGGTGTATTTTTCACGTTATTTCGAAACAATTTAGCTCAAGAGTACGTGTACATTAGAACCTTTATTCTAACGACCATGTTTCCACGAAAAGCTGCTTGATAACTGAATTCTTTTCCTTGTTTTCTACAACTGATTCCTCTGGTCCTGCATCGAGTTTCTTGTATATATGTGGTCATTCAGTGTATCAGGGAATAAATAGTAACCTTAATGTTTACGGGATCAATCGGTAAAACATGTGTTGATTGAGGTAAAGACATTTTTCTATTCAAAAATGAATTACAAATATTCGTTCTTTCTTGTATGTTAAAAAATAATTTAATGATGAGACATAGGGAAAAGTATTTGATCCTCTCTATCAACATAATTTTCTCTAGGGAAGACTACGGTGTGAGCGCTGTAGGAATACATTAGTTTCTTACATGGGAGAAGGCTCCTAAAGAGCGTGGTTTCTCACCGCAAAACATGAAAACACGGGTCGTCTATGTATTTGTACCCGTGTTCAAGTGTTAGCTCATTTAAAAATGTATTATAGTTCTACTGAACTGCTACGTAAATACCTCAAATCACACGTGAATTACTATTGGTGTCTACTCATGAATAATAGCATTGAGAACTGTTTTTATACACAAAACAAATCCAGTCAAAACGAACTGCACCTCAGATCATATCACTCATTAAAGATTGCCCGCAAGCATAAGTTTCTAAAATTGTTGTTGTAAGTTGAAAATTTAGTGCTCTCATGAAAGAAAGACGCTTTTTACAGCAAAGGCAACAGCTGCTTCATTAACACATCAACGCAGCACTTGATCGTTTGGAGCACATGCTAGACGACAACTCAATTTCTCAAGGATTAAATTTCTTGCAAAACGCTACTGATGTTCATCGAAAATTTAATTTGACCGTATACATGATCCTTTACTGGTACAATTTAAACACATCAACATAATTAAAATATAAATGGAAGTGTGGCTTAATCAAACTGGCTAATTTTAGACAGTTATTGTCAAAGGACCGTGTTTGTCTTATTTCAATTCCCTCATTTTTTGATTGCCTTGTTAGCTAGAAGTGTTACATTAATTTGTTTGTCTCTAGCATGAAAGCAGAGCAGCGTTTAATAAAGGAATAACATTTAATGTATACAGGTTTCAGATCTGTTGGTCTGCAACCGCTGGCTGATATGATGGTCTGAATTCCACCCGTAGTGGCCGTCATGTATCATGTGAAAATTAATGAAAACTTTCATTTATATCCAAAAAATTTAGCTATCTATTCGTTTTGAGCACAAAATTCTAAGTATTTATAAAGCTGGGTTTTATATATGGGCTCTGGATGTTTTGTTGCAGGTAACTCCTTGTATGGCATTTACACTTTATTTAGGGACCAGTAGTCAGGTTCGAGTCGTACACTCACGCAAAACGAGATGAAATGTTAAACATAACTTTCCTAGTTGAGGATTGTGGTGACTCACGAGAGAAGAAAAGCGAAGGAGAGATGAAATTATCGAGGCCAGTCAACATTGACGGTTATGAGGCTAAATAAATTGTAGGGTTAATATACGAACAAAGTTATGCTGGTAATGCGATTACTATTGTAAAACATCGTTAAGGAGATAGACACTTCGCAAAACTAAAGTTTAGCTGATTATACTATTAATAAAGGTTCATCAATTGCAAATCGATGAAATATTTTTAAAACATTGAAGGATCTTGCAAGTGTTGCGATTTGTTGGGTGTTGAGGAAGTAAGACTTAGATGATGGTGATATCATTGATAAGGAAGTAAGCGTTAGATGATGGTGATATCATTGATAAGGAAGTAAGCGTTAAATGATGGTGATATCATTGATAAGGAAGTAAGCGTTAAATGATGGTGATATCATTGATGGAAAAGACACAATCTGTACATATCTAAGCATAATATTTGAGAGCTTAGTTGGGTTCATTCTCTAATAATTTATAAAGAACATTGTCTGACTAAAAATTTTGGGAAAATAAAAATATAAAGGGGAAATAACCATGCTGTAGAACTCTGACCGTGAGGTACGTTAGCATATTACAACATTTAAATTTAAACACTTATAAAATTGAAGCGTACTTACAGTAAAATGTCTGAGAAGGTTCCAGCGGGCAGAAAACCTTGATACGCTTTCAATTCGATGACAAAGATTCTATAGTAAAACACTTGATGATATAAACAAACTAAATATTTTTAATCGTCAGTTTTTATATCAACTTTACGTAAAAAAGGAAGCAAATTTGTCTCGGTTACGTACACGATGTGTTGCTAACGCTTGGAGTTCACTACTGGCTCGATAATAGGAATATCTTGTTTAAAAACGATCTTATCAGCTCAGTGTGTAGATTACGCTTATCAGTGATAAGACAGACTATGATACGACAAGAGAGAACTGACTAACCATGCCTGAAGCCGGATGTATGCTACAAACATTTTACGACAGCACTTTTGTTTTTGTAATACTTTGTCAGGTTTCAGGTATGATTCATGCTCTCACATAGCAGCACGATGCTTTCCACATCCTTGTGAGGCGTAGCAAGGCCGTCATTGAAATTTCCGGAGAAGTGGATTTTCTGTCAAACCTTTGCAAGAATTTGCTTCCGGGAAATGTTAGTGACACATCGTCACCTACGTGGTATGGTGGAATATTAGGCTCAGAGAAAGTTAGTGACACATCGTCACCTACGTGGTATGGTGGAATAGTAGGCTCAGAGAAGGTTAGTGACACATCGTCACCTACGTGGTATGGTGGAATATTAGGCTCAGAGAAAGTCAGTG
>VCRD01000735.1:14440-29993 GCA_006783055.1 Trinorchestia longiramus
CACACAAGTCACACAAGTCACACACCCGTCACACAAGCCACACACCCGTCACACAAGTCACACACGTCACACCCGTCACACACCAATACAACACAGACTCCGCTGCCTAATTTTCGCCTGGGCGTGCAGAACAAGAATAAGGACGGCGTGCACACCACGTGAGCGTGTATCCTACATACGCCTGCTGCCCAGGGATCTGTTCGCTGAATGGGAGCCCATCTATCAATAAGCACAATATATTCATCCTAGTGAGCACAAAAGCCTTGAAGTCAATTGTCCTCGCCAGTCAATGATCAAAGAATTCGATGAAGAAACCCTCAAAATCCTAAAACAAACGCAAGCTCTAAAACAAAGCGAGGCTTTGCCATGCCTTATTTCTATTGCTGCTGTTGCTGTTGCTGCTGCTGCGGCTGTTGCTGCTGCTGCTGCTGCTGTTGCTGCTGCTATTGCTGCTAGTGTTAGTGCTGCTATTGCTGCTAGTGTTAGTGCTGCTATTACTGCTATTGTTGCTGCTGCTATTGCTGCTAGTGTTAGTGCTGCTATTACTGCTATTGTTGCTGCTGCTATTGCTGCTAATGTTAGTGCCGATGCGACTATTATTGTTCTAACTTTTTTATATTTAAGTTTTTATTTAAGTTTAAATACGGACAGATTTTTTTACCTTGTAAGCAGCTAGTTATTAGCTTTTTACATTTTTTATCATTGTTTAACCCTTTAGCGACAAATTTTTTTTCTAGTTTGTACGTTTAAGCTCACAAAGACCGTCTGTACACTGATGCAATGAAGCACGCTGAAAGCCAGGCAGCCAAAAGAACGACGCTGTAACATGCCGCCGCGTTCAAACCTAGTAGCAACCTCATATTGCTCACTGTTTAATTATTAGAACAATTCTCCCAAAGACCGTAAAAGAGGACCGTATGGTCCTTTTCGTCGCTAAAGGGTTAAGTCCAGTAGACGGTGGAGCAAAGGTTTCCATGTTTCCGCCCGACAACACTCAAACACTCACCACCGAGTTCTGAAAGCTTCGTGGATGATCAATTTGTGTGTAATTTATTTCAGAGATCCTGATGAGGCGTTCAAAGGTCAGTAATCACGCACATGAATTTCTACAATTGCTCCTCAGCGCGCGTTGTCCAGGCGTGGCCATCGTATGGGAAATCTTTTCCAGTTCTGGATGCCCGCGACACTTTCGGTACGACAATTCGAATAAGGAATTGTTTTTTAAACTGTTTGAATTATACATTTACGGTCTAAATAATAAGTTAATAATAGAATGAGGAATTAGGAACGAGTCGTTTGGCCCATTCTTGGGTTGGTACCCTAGTCCCATGCCGATGGTTTGTTGAAAAATTTCAATGTTTAGTGACCCCACCAAAAATAATACACAGTTTATTGCTTGCTTGGTCCGTCTCTCTGTGACGCTCTTAAGGATTTAGATAGGAGGAAATTCGGTAGAGTATACATGTATTGTAAGCATTGTATTGTGGATACCAAACGCACATCCTTCAATGTGGAAACTCCTACGCAAAGCCCGCGTCCACTGGCAAATCAGGCGTAAAAACTCAATAAAAAAACACGTGAATTTTTTCACGTGTGGGTCTACTAGTGATGTATAACGTATGATGTATAACGGTGGCATTATAACTGGACACTAACCATATCACAAAGAAATAACGAAAAAATGGTGGCTACCGGAGTAGCTGTCAGTACTGAAAGGGATAATTCGTGTGGAATATTGCACCAGGCAATTCTGCTTATTGCAAACTCTATCTTGTAGCTCATATTGAGCGTGATGACGTCACGCTTGATGAAGAGTAGCAACCTCGGTGTTTGTTATAATTGAAGTCATTACTTTAAATTTACTCAGGCCATGTATGTAGGAATTCGTGAATGCAAAGTACTAAAATAGCACGGCAATGCTGAAAGTAATGAAGAATTGCTGTAAAAAACTACAATTAGCGAATCATGACGCAAATGACAGTGAAAATCGCGTGGTTTATATGTAGTTATAATATATATATATATAATATGTATATTATATATATATATATATATATATATATATATATATATATATATATATATATATATATATATGAGATAGTTACAGTATAGTGAGGCTTGATATGGAGTATAGTTATAGTATAGTGGGGCTTGAAATGGAATATAATTATAGTACAGTGGAGTTTGAAATAAACTATAGTTATGGTATAGAGAGGCTTGAAATAGAGTATAGTTGTAGTATAGTGGAGCTTGAAATAGAGTTATGAGGACACATAATAAAACAAAGGCTCAAACACGAAGGGAACGACATGAGGTAAGAAGGTCTTGGTATTATTCATGATCGTCTCTGCTTAGTGAATGGAAGAATGGAATCAATTGAAAGGACGCATGCGCGATCTTCTTTTGTTTCTGACCCTTCAGTCTTCAGTCGACTTTGGTGATTGGAAATCAATTTGGCCTCAATAGAAGACATTCGCTCCAGCCAAGACCTTTCTCTGGTATCACTTTTTTTCTTTATTGATCCAAATTTGTTTTGTTCTATTAAAAATGGGCTTGAGCTTCGGAGACTTAATCTCTCGCTGAGGAGCATATGCTGGACGAGGTATCCTTTAGTCTTCCTAACCTCTGCGAACTGGACGGAATTTACCTCAACTACGGGTGCTGTTTTCTTATATTTATGTACGTATTAAAACTTTAGTGTTAATTGAGCTGTTAATTCAGATGTGTGACGAGAGATAGCTTGTGATGTTAGTAAACTTTAGTGTTAATTGAGCTGTTAATTCAGATGTGTGACGAGAGATAGCTTGTGATGTTAGTAAACTTTAGTGTTAATTGAGCTGTTAATTCAGATGTGTAACGAGAGATAGCTGGCGATGTTAGTAAACTTTAGTGTTAATTGAACTGTTAATTCAGACGTGTGACGAGAGATAGCTTGTGATTTTAGTAAACTTTAGTGTTAATTGAGCTGTTAATTCAGATGTGTGACGAGAGATAGCTTGTGATGTTAGTAAACTTTAGTGTTAATTGAGCTGTTAATTCAGATGTGTGACGAGAGATAGCTTGTGATGTTAGTAAACTTTAGTGTTAATTGAGCTGTTAATTCAGATGTGTGACGAGAGATAGCTGGTGATGTTAGATGTTCTTGTGACTTAACTCTACACGCGTGTGTGTGTTGAGTACACCTGATTCATTCAACTCTAGTGCATCAAGTTCACCACGCAGTACATGTACGCTCATGAGAAAGCTACACAGCAGAGCATGTATCAATTAAATATCCAGAGAAAGTTATTTTTCATATTTACATGCCGTTTCAATTGTCTTATATTGCCATTTAAACCCTGACAAAAACCGTGAGTTACTTTTGACCTACCGTGTATTTTATGAACAAGTTATACACTATATTATAAGTCCTGTCTTTCCTGGTTCTACAGCTTATGTGTGTCTTGCGATTGAGAAATTAAATAATTGAATTTAATACTGGGAAGCTGGTTCTAAACAAACGCTTACATCGTGCCCCTTCATGAAAACTTAGATGGTTTTGTGTATAGCTTTATACACTAATGAAGTATTTAACTATCCTCTCACCAATAGAAAGTCTTTAAGAAAGCCTAATTTCATCTATACATTCTTTTCATTTAAGTCTACGAACGGTTTAGTCTAAAGGCATAGTTCAATAACACGTTTAACCATGAAACCCAAATGCTTACCTCAAAATATGCCTAAAAACTTTATTATAAAAGTACAACGTCATGATACATCACGCAATCAATCAACACTGTGTAATAAAACATCAGGTGTCTCCTTAAAAATATAAATTTATATACTTTTTGTGCGTCATTTTTCCTGTGTTATTGCAATGGGAATCGCCCTTAAATACTGGTAGCTAAATTCGTAGACTTTCATGTATGTAGATTCCTAACCTCTGGAGTTAAATCCGTAAACTTTCTGATTATTTCTGAAAATCTGTCGTTTTAAATTCGCCGATGAAATGCATGATAATTAAATCCCGTTATTTTTAACAGGCATACACACTAGTACATAATAATACGCAAAAATCGCTCAAGTAATAATCGTCCCGTGTAACCATGCCTATAATGAATTATGCACAAATTTTCTCAAGTTTCAGCAATATTGGACAAATACTGGCAGAATAGACAACGTTATGATGATTAGTTTGCAATCTGCCTCAGAATAATGAAACCTCTACATGCTGGGGTGCGCAGAATAACAGGGCTGGTGCTCGGAGCGGTCTGCATTCCGCAGTTTGAAGGCAATCAACAGAGCAAACAAAACTGCAAAGTTCCCCATACAGCCTCAGGCATCGTGCTCGTTTTCTATTGCTACTCTGCAGAAAACTTTGTAAGTATTCAGCCCTGTCTTTTGTATTTGTCTGAGTGCTTGTAGTCACGGGCAAGTCTCGTCTTTCGGAATTATTGTTAGTAAAAGATGTATTTCCGCAACACAACTAAGAATTCTACCAATGTGTCTAAAACCGAAGTACTTACAAGATAAAAAAATTAGTCATATTTTAGTTATGATTGTACAAGATAATGACATAGAATATTTTATATTATTATGTAATAAATGGTTACAGAAGTACGAACTCTGCAGATAATTGCAGGCTTGATGATACCTCAAAGTTAAAGCTACGAGTACTAAATTGATGGTACCTATTTAGGCTTTACATTATTCAGGCAAACTAAAATTAAAAGGCCGGGAATGTAAAATTATGATCAGTAGCTTATAGGAATGTCTCTTTGATCTTTATTTGTAAAAACAGGCATTGTAACTTTACACTTGGAACTCTAGTATATTTAGGGACTACTTTAATTGCGTAATTTATATAACAATCCGTACTCTCTCTTTTAGATTCTAAAAGTCGCTTGACACCTGCTGAATTGAGATATTATGTGATAAACTTCTCAATTCACACCTCATCTTTCGAGACAGTTCTCCTTTTCACCTTATCAAAAATCTTCATGCATCCATACATAGAAATATCTTCAAATAAGCACAAACAGCCAAAAAAATATACGGAATAAATAAGCGCCACACCGTTGCATCTTCAGAAAACTCTTTTCTCTTGACAACAAAAGAGACGCATTCTTTCACTAGGAAGTGTGTTGCCACCCAGCATGCACTTGGCTGGGATGCAGGAGCTTCTTTGTTTCGTGACATCCACCGACTGCACCGAGAAGGCCAATCAGGGGCAATAAAAAAGACTCATCGTGTCGCTGGGTTCAGGCACAACAAAACCGTGATTCATGATCACTGAACCATTAAGTTCAGCCCCGCGGTGCCGCGCTGCATACGTCATTGGAAGAAACATACGTGATGTGTATGATGTTACTACATCCTGGGCTCAGCGAACGTTATTTTTGAGTCACGCACAGAAACAATAAGTGTGTGAAACCAGCGTGGTGAGAAGGCAACCACCCGGGTCCAAAATAACCGTTGATTTCCACGAGTTCAGGCAAGGTATACATGCAAGCAACGTGCTCTAGAAACGAATATTTGATTTCTGGACATGACTGCAATGTTAATGTTCATGAATGGTTATAGCTTAAATTTATTAGTATATATTTTAGTAGATTTTGATTTGCCAGCACAATATTTCAAGTGAGCTCTCACGTGAACCTGGCTCTCAGACTTTTTATCACCTATGCGAATGCCGGACAACTTCATTTACGTGTTCACACTTCAGAACACTAATAATTAAAAACTACAGCGTTGTCGGAAAATAGAGCAACTGAATCATCAGTAATATGATGACTTAGTTGCAAAATACTGCACACTAATTACGATGTACAAATAGGGAGGAGAAATACGTCTAGGGATAATTTTACGCAACAAAGAGTTAGCTATCGGTGAACTTTGTTTCAAACATAAAAAATCAGACGTAACATGAGTTTTAGAACGTCAAGGCAAAAATATGAACAAGAAAATTAAATATACTGTTCTACTAACATTGAAAAAAATTGATTTGAATTAAAAAGGGTATTATCGATTTTATTTTGGATGATAGTACATTAAATGAATTTGAATTAGATGGAGATATCCATCACTTAGACGAGATAAAGCCACGAGTAGATTCAGTGTGACAACACGTCTGTGGTCGAGAGATCCATCTCTTGACCTCCTCCTCTAACTCCTGACCTCCTCCTCCTCTAACTCCTGACCTCCTCCTCTAACTCCTGACCTCCTCCTCCTCTAACTCCTGACCTCCTCCTCTAACTCCTGACCTCCTCCTCCAACTCCTGACATCTATTTCTAACTCAACTTTGGTTGGAACACCAAATTTCTTCAATATTCTTCAGCGATATTTTGTACCCACAGTTCCTTATTGTGTTTACATAGGTGGTGCTTCACACACAATATTTAACTATTATAATTCTTTATCTTAACATATTTTTTATTCCATGCATTATATTCCACAAGAGTTTTAAGTAACATCCAAAATGCAAAAATTGTCTATGCATCAATCTGTGAATAAGCAAATATTTTTCCAGGGTCGCATTGCGATTATTAAATAGAGTAAAATAAACTCCGACCATACATATACCATTTTACTTCAGCTTCTTCTATCAACCTAATGAGTACGTTCTTAAATAAAATACTGTCAGCATCTTGTTATGTGTTTCCTATGACTCCTAACATAAATTGGAAATCTGAACAAAGTACTACGCATGGAAGTACAGCATATCCAGGTCTTTACAGGAAAAATTTCATGAAGCCAAAGCCTGGTGATTCTCAAGGTTAACTTGCCGAGAACCTTGCTCCCCTTCACTAATATCTTATTTAAATTACAACGTGCAACTCTATTTCTACCTCCTAACTTACTAATAACTCCTAATTCACTGATGAATCGTTGTCGACTTATAACGTAGGACTCACATGTTACTTATAAATCACATAACAAAGGAACCTACGTCAAAGCTTTACTTGTGAATTAGTTGAAATGAATGCATAAGAACCAAACTCAGTTACAGTTCAAGTTGCCCGAAAGAAATTTCCACTGAAACTGATAAATAAAATATATTAACTGCAATCTCAATTTCTTATTTACCCTCGGTAACTCAGATTATTTCTTCGCAGAAACACTTAAAAGAGATAATATAACTACTGATAACATTTAGTCAGTAAGCTGCTAGCGAGTTTGCATCATCATATGCATGTAATGAAAGATAAGAATTAAAGTTATAAACTAATTAACAGGTGCTAGTACACAAGAAGTACACGAGTGAAAAACATATAAGGATCTAAAGGAAAGCCTTCGCGTTATTCCACGCCTCGTTGTGGCCATGCCGCGTTCATAACTCGTTCAGAACGAGAACAAAACGCAAGGCAGCAACGCATAAAGCAGTGTTCGAAGCGATTGTTTTGACTACAACTTTGTCTTCACGTACAACTAAATCATTCAGGGATTTTTAATATGAGCGATCCATTGCAATCCCACAATCTTATCTTCTTGTTATGTTTACCTACTGGTCGAACGATAGGCTCACAAAGTAATTTATATCAGAACTGAGCTGACGTTGAAGTCTGATACGTGAGTACAAACACGATTGCCTGAAGTTGACCGTATGCCAGGTCACCGAAGTGCAGACTTTACTTCGGTATCGACAATCCGAGGCAACAGGTCGGACGTCCTAAGCTCTGTGTTGTTTACTTTGTGCGTACGCAAAGCTTACTATAAGTTGGAACTTCTAACTATACATCTTACAGGACCTGGTAATTATTTATCAACGTTCAATAAGAAGCTTTCTAGCGTGTCTGTATCGTGAACAGGCGTTTCCAACGCTGCCGCTGAGTGTGACGAAGCACAAGTGAGTAGATTTTGCCCTGATGTTCTTTCGTTTGGAATTTACTTTCACGTATTTGGCCTTAGAGTTAGTGAAAAGCTGCATTTTACGTTCATTGATGAGCTCAAATCCAAGTTTTGTATGCCAGAGCTAATTGACAGTCGAACTCGTCCTCACATTTAGAATCGTGTATCTAGCGTTATCTGGCATGAAGCATAAACAAATACTTCTAGAGGATATGGTTACTTCAAGTGGGATAGCCCTGTGGTCTCGCTAGGTCATTTAACTCTTTAACGGCCACGCTTTTTCACGAAGAGAGAAGTGAAACATAACTACGCAGCGTATTGGCTGCACATACAATAAGCAGAACCTTAAGTTCGTAACATGTTCTCAGCGTTCCGTGAGTGCAGTGCTGGCTGTATAAACACCTTAGGATTTCTTTATCACACTTTTCAAAGAGGTAATCATAGTATAATTGCTCATTACAGGCATAAATCTCAATTACATTTTGAACTTCTAATTTAGCGTCGTTATTAACAAACGATAGAATGGGACTTTGCTGTCTCGCCCGCCTCACTTGATTTAAGCTTCCCTTGAATGAAGTGCACCTTGACTGAGTTCACTACGTTGATAATGCACTGAACTCTATGTCCCAAAGTGAACCACTGTCTTTCCTGAAGTAAATTATCAATATTTCATTTTAGTCTTATGCTTTAAATGTTTCGCTCAAATTATAATACTTCGTGCATATTTTATGAGGAATATTTTTTACGCAATATTCCGCTGCTTAAAGAATTTTGTTGTTGCAGGCTACGGTAATCGTGTATAATGGAGTCAGTTTGCTCCACCTCGCCCACGGGTTTTGAATTTGACCTGTTAATTGTCACCGCTCACTCGACAATAATGATACTATTGTCATATTACAATTATAATATGACAGTAATAACAACGCTAATTGAACTAATAAACATTATAACATCATATGATGTTAACGCCTCTGTGGTACCGTCGCGCATCTACATCATATGGTGTAAGTTGTCGGTAGAATGCAACTCGTACAAACATCACATGATGTAAATAACGCTTAATAGGTTAATAAAGTAATTATTCTCGTTATGAGTTAAGAACAGTTCTCTGCCAACACATGGTCCTTCCATCGTTTAAAAGATCAATTTGAAAAGCAATCACACTACATGTATATGTCATTAAGAGGACACAAAATTGCATTGTTCAGTAATTACATACACAAGAATGACAGTTGTATTGTACGGGATACACGACACTACAGTGCGTGTTGTCATTCATCAGTAGGAAAAATGGCAGACACCGAGCACGAGTTTCACGAAGGTCGGTCGGAAGTCACAAATGTCTCACTATTTTCCATGTATTATTTGCGCTAATAAATGGGAGACACCGAGCACGAGTTTCACGAAGGTCGGTCGGAAGTCACAAATGTCTCACTATTTTCCATGTATTATTTGCGCTAATATGAAAGTAGTTCACTTGCAAGTGAGTTGTGCATTTATTTCTGGAAGTCCATGCAATCTTTCATCAATTTCAATAGCTCAGTAATTTAAATACGAGTGTGATATGTATGTCACTTGCGGGAAATTTGGTTCATAAGATAATCAAAATATCTTAATTTTAAGATTATTGTGACCAATATATACTGGCACTAAAAGATGGAATTTTAATTGTGAAAACGATTCTACTTGTAACCGTAAGAAATTTCCTGCTCTTGCTTTGGACCGGGATTTCCTTTGATACATTAATTATTAAGATCTCATCAATAAGCACCATCACTATTCCTACTTGATGTTAACATTAAGAGTTTGAAAATCCAATGTATCTGTACTTTATACTCTATTGGAAATAAAGTGTCATTCTTTCCTTTTTTTACTGTACTTTTTTTTCTTACTGTACTTTTTTTCTTGCAGTACTTTTTCCTACTGTACTTTTTCTTTTTCTTACTGTACTTTTTTCTTGCAGTACGTTTTTTACTGACATTTTCTTTTTCTTCCTTAAAATTTTTTTTTCTTACTGTACATGTCTTTGTTTTAACTGTAAATGTACTTGTAACACACACATGGTTGCAGTGACTCGTCCAAAGAAGCTGCAGCAGCACAGCCACGACCTCATCGAGAGACACTACGTCCAGGCCACTCTCCAGCAAGACAAGGGTATCACTGCGGTACTGGAAAACTTCACCATTCAAGACTTCACAGCTAAAGGAGAAAACTTGGTCAGTGTCCTGACGCGCATCAATGTTGCGTACAAACTGAACGGTGTACGTTCACAGACATCGTATGTTGTAAAGCTCAACCCTCTTCGAGATGCCATGTTTGATACGTTCACTGGAACGCTGTTCTTGAAGGAGGTAGGGTTCTACGCCAAAGTCCTGCCGCATTTGAATAACCAACTTGAAATCATCCAGGAACCTCCATTACGGGTGCCGCGTTTTATATACGGCGAGACTTCAAAGCGCAGAGAAGCCTACTATTTTGAAGATCTTCGACTGCTAGATTTTAAAATGGCGAACAGAAAATTTGGTTTAAACAAAGAGCTAGCTGAGTGCTTGCTGGCGGAGATGGGCAGGTTCCATGCTACCTCTACGCTTTTCACCGCAAATGCTAAAAATGAAACTGTGGACTGGGTCGCTCGATTTCCTGAGCTAGAAGAAGCATTTGATATCCTACGCCGCAAAAACAGCCCCGTCAGCACCTACGATTTCTTCCCAGGTAGGAAGGACTTTATTTCCTACCTGAGTTTCCTGCATTTCGGCTAATATTATTTTCAGGATGCTTGAAAAAGGGTCGATTGTTAGTGCAGCTTTTTAGAGCACTATGCAGCCTCATCTCTAGTTCGCTGAAAGGAACACGGCTTAGTATCTTCTTTAATTCCAGCAAAATAACATTAGATGCCGTATTATTACTCGTTGATTCTCTCTGATTTGCATTCAATACCATATTTTTACTCGTCGATTCTCTCTGATTTACAGTCAATACCATATTATTACTCGAAAAGTATCTCTCATTTGCATTCAATACCATATTATTAGTGGCAAATTCTCTCTGAAGTGTGACAACTGATGCAATTGAAAGAACACGATCATTGCAGGCATGGCTGACAGTGGCGCTGTGATCGCTGAGAGCTTCGAGGGGTACGAGAAAGTGGCCGAGTTCCTGCGTACCAACAGAGACTCTCTCGTGGACTTATACCAGGCAACCCTCAAGTCTGAAGACAAATTCAGGGTTGTAAATCATGGGGACTGCTGGACCAACAACATGCTCTTCAGGTACGTGCTGAAGCGACTCCATGTCAGAATAAGTTCCTGCAAGTTTTTCATTGCATCGGAGCGGTCATAGAAGTTAAGTCGAGGTCTATAAGTTGGTAGATGATTTGGATGATGAATCGAACTTATTTAAAAATTTAAGAGTTTCTGGACAAAATGGAGATTAATAATATTTCCTACTTTTGAAATGGTCTTTATTAATACAATTTCAGCGGTTCAATTATGTCATGTCACTCTGTTTTATAAACTCTTCATGTCACACGCAGCATGGCTGGTGTCAGGAAGAGAAGTTTTTTTTTTACTTTGTGTGCCATTTAGATGTGAACACGCAACTTCAGTTGTAACTTAGGACAGAACTTTTGCAGGTACGACACCACTGGAACAGTCAGCGACTGCAGAATGCTGGACTTTCAGATTTGCAGGGTGGGTTCAGTAGCGCTCGACTTGAACCTCCTTTTCTACTGCAGCCTTGAGGGGCAAATCAGGAACGAAAACTTCGATAATTTCTTGACCACGTACTACGAAAGCTTCAAGAGAGTTATGACCAAAGCCAACATGCCTATGAAGTTCACCCTGGCTGAGCTCAAGACAGAATTTTGTGAGAAAACCATGTTTGGTTTCTTGATGGGACTTCTCCTGATCCCCGTGATCATCACTGATCCTGAGGACGCTTTCCAAATGGAAGATCTGTATGGGGAAGACATGGAGGCAAAATCTGCGGAGTACCACGAAAAGTCGATGAAGTTGCTGAAGAAGAACCCTTTCTTGAAATCAAGGTTGTTGTCGATGTTTGATGACGTCATGCGGTTGCGTGCAATTCCATGACTTGGACATCATTTAAGATGGCGTGGAGTTTGCCTCTCCGGTACACGCTCACAAGTTCAAATTTTGAATCCATTCAATGGAAAATATTTGGTAAACATTATGAAAATATTATATTTCATATGTAAACTTTGAAATGAGCTTTAAATCTGCTTCCATAATAAATGTTTTGATGTTTAAGTAAGATGATTCAAAAATTTGGTATTTTGCTATAGTCCTTCAAATTTCTGAAACACTTATTAAAAAGTGTGTTGTTTTATACCTCGATCATTATATTATGTGTTCTAGGAAAAGCTTTGTGTGGATTTGCGGCGAAATTCTCGAAGATAGACTTAAGGAATTAAGAATCCTTGTGTAAATTCTGGCATTGTATTATGTTACTCCGAGTGATGATCAAGACGCTCAGCTCCCACAGCCATTTTTTGGCGAGCAGATTTTGTTCTCGAATGGACCATCTCTTGTAAGGAAAATTTCTAAATTGTCTCAATGGCATGTACTGTCAGGTGAAAAATAAAAATTATATAATATAGTCTACTTCGTGTTCCAAATCGCATGATATCGGCGTACGGAAATAAATTTTAGCCTTTAGTGAGTCAGAATTTGCAGGCGGAGGTGCTGGGTAAATTTGAAGCTTTTACTAGACTGTGATGGTTCCATGGCAAGCATGTCGTTCTAATTTTGTTCAACAGCAGCTACAAGGTAGGCTCTACATCCTAAACTTATCAATGGAAATTAGTGTTCATTCTTAACTTTTGAGGAAGTACGATTTCCTAAAGGTATCAGAAATTCTTAAATATTGTATTCTAATCAAATATGGTAATTAACGGTAATTTTTATCAACGTTACTTCTAATTTCAACATTTCACTGTTTTTTAATTGCTTCTGATGAACTTAGAAAATATTCTGCCAAAATACTTTTACGAATCATCCCAGTTAAGAAAAGATGCTCTATTTTCTGTACAATAAAGGTCTCATTATTGAGACGACTATGCAATTAATAACGTGTGGTACCAAACGTACTCAGGATACCAGATAGAAGCAGTCGACACGGGTGGAAGTAGTTAGAAAACAAGGCAGTTCATCAAAATGAAGAACTTCACGGTACAAATGAGAATTATATTCCACTATGTAATAATGCACAGTTTGTTGCTTGATTGCTTGGTCCGTCACTCTGTGACGCTCTTAAGGATTTGGATAGGAGGAAATTCGGTAGGGTATACATGTATTGTAAGCATTGTATTGTGGATACCAAAGGCACATCCTTCAATGTGGAAATTCCGCAAAACCCGAGTCCACTGGCAAATCGAACGAAAAAATTCAGTAAAAAAACACGAATTTTTTACGTGTGGGTCTACTCGTAAGTAATAAAAATCTAATACTAAGAATGACTGTCGTGTGCTTAAATATTTATTTATACATTTATTTATTTATATGTTTCGTGTCACTTTCAAAAAAATTAGAGAGATCCAGAGCCTTATATACTCGAGTCCGTATCGTGGATACCGAGTTCGGCGGGGTATTGCCCTATGATTCGGGTACATTGTACCTGAATATGACACGAATTGCAGAGTCAATTGCAGCAGTAGAAAACTAAGTGTCTTGGTTTTCACTAAGAATGTTGTCATTAAAGAAATACTCAATTAAAACAATTGTTCTTTGTAAATATATATAAAACTAAATATATTGTATTGCGTTCTTACATGTAATTTTATTTAATAGCTTTCCAACAGTATTTACCATCATTTTTGATGGCACGGGTATTATCACAAAATCTCCCGTCATTTTTGACGGCTGGGTACACTAGNGTAAGTAATAAAAATCTAATACTAAGAATGACTGTCGTGTGCTTAAATATTTATTTATACATTTATTTATTTATATGTTTCGTGTCACTTTCAAAAAAATTAGAGATCCAGAGCCTTATATCCTCGAGTCCGTATCGTGGATACCGAGTTCGGCGGGGTATTGCCCTATGATTCGGGTACATTGTACCTGAATATGACACGAATTGCAGAGTCAATTGCAGCAGTAGAAAACTAAGTGTCTTGGTTTTCACTAAGAATGTTGTCATTAAAGAATTACTCAATTAAAACAATTGTTCTTTGTAAATATATATAAAACTAAATATATTGTATTGCGTTCTTACATGTAATTTTATTTAATACCTTTCCAACAGTATTTACCATCATTTTTGATGGCACGGGTATTATCACAAAATCTCCCGTCATTTTTGACGGCTGGGTACACTAGTAATTATTAAACTTTATTAAGTCACATTACAAATTTTTTTCTTTAAATTAACCTATCACGAAAAAATGTATTTTAAATGGTAAGTGAAAATTATTTTTAGGTAATTACAGCAGAAAGACGTCCGTATTTAATGAAACTTACGTGCATCATACAGACAGGGATGGGTCTCACACATGTGCACTACACATAGTACATACATGGCTCACACATTAACTTATAAGTGATATAACATCACCTATATACATCACTGACTTGTATCAACTTACTTATATTCATCACTGACTTATGTCAAGATATTTATGTACATGCATGAGTTTTATTATTTTTTCTTTAAGTGTGAAGTAAGTTTTGCTGCACGCGTTATGAATATTGTAATAAGGAAAAATATGTTGTCCTTGTTTTCTTAAACTGATTCCAGCTTCCTAAATTTAAAATAATTTTATTATTTCCTAGGATTTAAGGGCGGTGAACTAAATAGACATATTTGAAACATCTTCCTAGCGTATAATAAATTGCCGAACACGTCACTTCAGTTAGTGCAGTTGAAGAGAATATATTGAAGTGCAAGCATCTAATTGACTGCAACAACACATAACAAAACTTCTTATACGACCGTCTGAAAAAATGAAAAAAGCTACATATATACATAAAAAAATAACATTAATAGTTTGCTAGGATTAACGAGTTCAACGACCGTGACTTATTTTACTCCAATTGTAAATTTCGTGGACGAGAATCTCTAATTATCCTTTAACCCATTAGTGCCCATCCTATTATATACATTATATAGTAGGTGAAGTCCATTAGAAATCATTCCCTTTAGTTCCATACTCTAAATGTTTCGTTCAAAATTACGGTATGGTTTTATGAAAATGAGTAAAGATAAATGGTAATTTACGCAATATTTTGATCAGTCTGAAAATAATTTCGTCGTTAAAGGGTTAGGGATCTCTAGCAAGAGGCTTTTAAACACCCACACACACACATGAGGGTTCACGTCTCTCCTACGCGCGCAGTAACGGGGTTAGACCAATCACAGAAATGGCATCACTTCTGCGAGTCTGTTGTGGATGCCCTTTACATCCGGTGAGCGTTACTTCACTCAGTCCAGTGCTCTGTATCTCACAGGGGTAATCAACACACCGACCTCTCGCACAAGCGTTTTTACTTCCAGTTAATTTTCTTCTAATTTTACCAGTTCTTCCGTTCAAGGAAATTTCTCTTTTTTAACCAGGCGTTGTGGGCTGTCCTCTTCAATAGCAAGGACTTCGAGCCAGGGTTTCACAATCAAGATTTCCTTCAATACGCACAACCCAGAGGTAAACCTTCAAAATTATTACAATAATTCCATTACTGATAACAATAAAAAGGAAAGAATATATTT